>PVLD010000925.1:0-2500 GCA_004027595.1 Dinomys branickii | reverse complement strand
AATAACCCATTTAATGGGTTTTGTTATTTCCGCAATTAATTTGGGTGAGGAGCTGCTTTTGGGGGAAACATCTATTAATATCCCGTGAAATTAGTATTTCTCAGTACGTACACTCCTTAGCAAACTGGTTCAGATGACTCAACAGTATCCCTATGAGCTCCTTGCTGTATCCAATCTCCCCTTCCCCCCCCCTTCCTTCTTCTCACACACACACACACACACACACACACACACACACACGTGCGCACCCTGAACCCAGGGCATCTGCACTAGCTACATCCCTATATCCTCAGCTCTTTTTAAATTGAGACACATCTTGCTAAATTGCCCAGGCTCGACTCAAACTTGCAATCCTCCTGCTTCAACTTCCCTGAGTGCTGGGATTACAGACACGTAACACCATGCCCAGCTCAATTTTTCCCTTGCAGCCCAAATATAGTACATAGCAACCTCCTGTGGACAGGCATCCTTCAATGCTTCATCATTTCCAAAGGATCTTAAGCACTGTAAAGACACAGCGCATGCTCTGTGACCTGGCATTTGAGACTGGCCACAATGAGGCCCTTCCAGCCAATTTTCCTTAAGTTCCTCTAGCACCAGTGGAACTTTCCTTACCTTAGGATTACTACGCACCATTCCATCCATCCCTGTTCTTAATTTTCACCCTTCAAAAAACTTAAATTCCTTAAGTTTCAGTTCAATACGTTATTTTTCCTGCAAGCATTTGTTGGTTTAAACCAAAGGAATTATCTTTGCATTCTCTAAAATCTCACAACCTTTTTAAAGGAGTTTTTTGTTATGGCTCTTACCCAATATTCTATTTTCACTTATCATGCTTGTGATCTACATGGATGTTTTATCACCACTTGTACACAAAGTTTCATAGAGGCAGCAGCCACATCTTCATCTTTGAAGCGATGTTCATAATAGTTGCTTTAGAATTACTTACTGAATGATGAATGGCACTTAAACTAAGGAAGCAGGTACTTTTTACATCATAGAAGACTAAGCTATGTTCTTAGTAGTTTCACCACTACTTTATTTTATTGCTTTAACAACTGATCGAAATATATATATATATATATATATATATACATACATATATATATGATACATACAATTTACATCATCAAACTCAGACTCAAATTCAACTTTGATTATTTATACATTCACTCTGGCCTTCCATAACTAAGCTGCAAATCAACCGCTAGGAAACAGCAGCTTCGGCCAGGAGGGTGTGGTATATTTACTGCATTAGCGGCCTGTTCCGATGACTGAGAGACCACACAGGCATAATCCTGTTAATCTTCCCGCCTTGGGGCAGGGTCTGAGCTTCAAGCTTCTTCCAAGAGATGCAGCTCTGTCTTGTTTTTAAACACTTCCAGAAAAGGAGATTCTACAGCCTCCCACGAATGCTATCTTAGAACACTTAACTTTCATTCTCAGTGCATTTTCCTTCCCTATGGACCCCACAGGGAAATCAACTCTCTTTATCTTACTAATAGACACTATTTTCCAATTTTTTAAGTACCTTTACTGTTGTCTTCTGGAATCTCAAAGAATTTCTTTTGTAATTGCTATAAAGAATGGTATGATCATTTATTTTCTGTATGTAAAGTTTTATCTCTATCTCAAACTTTTTTTCTTGATGATACTGGGATAGAATCCAGGACATTTGCACTGAGTTACAACCCAACCCTCCCCCGCCCTTTTCTTTGAGAGAAGGTCTTGCTAAGTCACTAGGGGGAAAAGGTCCCTAATGATACAACTGTTCCTCGCTTGCCAGATATGACCCTCTTTCTTTCAACTGAGTTATGTCTTGATTTCAAAATCTTTGAGCACAGACATTTTAGACTGGCCATCACACAAGGCAGTCATGCAGTAAAGATTATTTTAGTTAAATATTTACCAGGAGGAAAGCTAAAGCTCAGAAATCTGAGTGCTTTCCTTAAAACTCAAGGCAAGGGAATAGAAAAATTCTTTTTTCTCTTTAACTTTCAGCTACAAGCAGTTTCCCACCCCATCTTTCCTTATTTGAAAATGTACAGGGCTTCACGTCTCCCTAGGTGATGCTACTACACACATAGTGCTGTCTTATGCTTCAACTCTTCTATGTGAGTCTTGTAACACGCCTGCTTTGGTACTGTTCAGGAGAGCTACTGTCCATAATGTTTTTTTTTTCAATTAATGATGTAGAAAAAAAAGCATGAATATGAACATGCGGAAGTTCAAGCTGCAGGGTGTATTTTTAGATGTTCCATTATTTTCAGATGCACGTTTCAGGGGAACATAATTCCTTTATTTTTTTTTTTAATTTTATTTTAAAGACAAAAGAATGGAGACATATGAACCAGAAAAGCTGTAAACAATACAGAAAATACAAAGTTATACAGAATATAGTAGGGAATTAGAACTGGATGTTGTATTACATAGTTATCTTCACATTAGTTAACACAAAAACATTAAAGGAAATACCAAATTATAGATAAGATAGTAGGGA
>PVLD010000924.1:0-234297 GCA_004027595.1 Dinomys branickii | reverse complement strand
ACTTTTCTTGTGTCTTTGATGATATCATGAGATTCTTCCTTTCACGCTCATAAGCTGCCATGCTGTCTTCAAGTTCTGAAATTCTATCTTCGGTTTCATTTAAATGGTTTTGCATGCTTTCAGCGTTAGTTTTCAAATCCTGGCATTCTCTTTGGACCTGTTTCATTCTTGGTAATTCATTCCTAAATTGCTCTTGTAATGTTTCCATTTGTTTCCTATTTTCTTCTAGTCTTTTGTCTATATCTTCTCTATGTGCACGGAACATTTCTTCCATCATTGTTTTCAGCTCGTTTTTTGTCTGAGAAATTATTGTGGGTATGTAGCTTATTTCTGCTTTAAGCTCTTTTATGGCCTGTTGGAGTTGTTTCATTTCGGATGCAATCGTTTCATAACTTGCAGGTATGTGATTTCCTGGTTCCCCTGTATGAATGTGAATTCAAAACTTGTTCTGGGTGGGGTTGAGTTTTGAGACTGCATTTTGTTCCTCTGTTTTCCCATTTTTGGGTATCAGATTCAAATTGTGGAGCTATAAATTCCCCAGGCAGTTCAGCAGGCAAAGGTCTGCTGCAGAGGCTGCTCCAATGATTCCTTCTCTTTGGGAGAATGTCCCTTAAGCTGTGTGCTGAGATTTCCGCTTCTACTCCCTACCCCGAGCCCTGGCTGGGGCGTATAAACAGGTCACCGCCCCAGGCGTCTTGCAGACAGGCCACTCAGGTGTTCCTCCCTGGGTGGAGCTCCTTCCCCCCTCACAAATCCCCTAGGGGCGCCTAGCTAGCTCTTCCTACCCAGGAGATCCCGCAGTCCTTAAAGCTGCTTTGATGTCACTCGCTGGGCAGAGCTTCTTCCGGACTCAGGAAAAACCAGTTAGAGTGCCCACTCAACTCACCCTGGGATCCTGCAGGCAGGAATGCCGTTCAGATGTATCTCCGTGGATCGAGCTTTTTCCCGACTCAGAAATCCCGCTGATCACAGCCGCTCCAGTTCGCGCAGCACCAGCTGCGGGGGCGGGGCTCTGAGCGGGATCCCGGAATGCTGCCCAGATTGGCGCAATCTGTCCCAGTAGCTCGTTCTCTGAGTTTCTTCTGCTCCGCTGCCTCCAACAAATCCTGGTTACAGCCGTCTCCGAGCCGATCGGGTTCAGGAGTTGGAGGCTTTCCTCCCGCCGCAATCGCTCTCTCAGCTGTACGCGATTTGGTCCGAGCTGAGGCCGAAGCGCCTCACCGATCTCTCGGGCGCCCAGCTCTCAGGATCCGCCCACTTCTCGCCGCCCGGCTTGTCCAGCCGGCCCTTTAATGCTCATGCCGCGGAGAGCAGCCTGATCAGTTGGAATTTTGCATCCACGGACTGGGCACCCACGCGCAAAAGATCGGTCTCTGGGAGAGATTCCCTCTGCCGCTCACCTGGTCGCCATCTTCCCGGAAGTCCGACAATGCATCACAGCAACGGGGGAAGTTAAGGAAGAAGGGTCCCAAGTTCAAGGCCAGCCTGGACAACTTAGAGATCCTTCTTCACAGAGAGCCTTTCCACTCCCTTCCCCTTCTAGCAGTCGTGAACTTCCCATTAGACAGGTTTAACTGATAGTAATTTTCCACTCAGCTACTTTATCTTGAAAATGGACCACTTTAGGTTTCCATTTCTTTTATTTGTTTGTCATTTTGGAGACAGGGTCTCGCTGTGCAGTTCAGGCTGGCCTTGAGCTCACTTTGTAGCCCAGGCTGGTCTTGAACTCTCAGTGATCCTCCTGCCTCAGCCTCCCAAGTACTGGGATTACAGGCGTGCACCACAAGCTTTCTACTTCTTATACAACCTTTGTCATTAGTTCTATACATCAACTACTATAAATTGATGTAACATTTAACTTGAGCAAAATAAAAGCTGTTTCTAAAGGAACTACAGGAGTTGGCCCCAAGAGTCCACTCTGATACTCCAGAGTGAAGAATAAAGGACACATAAACCTGGATGATGAAGACCTGGATCAGCACATAGACTTCTTGCTCTGCTCTTCCTTCCTCTCCCTATAGAAGCCCTTTGTGGCCCTAAACCCCTCCAAGTTGGAGCTTTGCAGATACAGTCCCTCCATCTTCTTTAGGGCCGGCCCTTCAGTAAATCTGGTGCCTTCATAGCAACATTCACCTCCCAAATATTGGCTTTTCAAGGAACAAGTAATGCATATGTCATTCCTGTAATATTTCAAGTTAATATTTATCCATTTATGGATGTCATTTTCAGATAGTGGTTTTGTTGTTATCTTAGTTCATGGTTTTAGAATAAAATGTATTGATTTAAAAAGTCCATCATCATAGTGAAAGTTAATTCTCTACAAAGTGGGATTGTGGCTTCACAAAGCCGAAGAATGAAGTCGTGACTCAAAAGAAGGTAATTAAAGGAGCTTTACTAGAAATAATAAAAGACAAAATTTGTGAGAGCTATTATGAGGGGATTCTGGACAGAAAATCCAAACCGTGTTCCTTGTTCTGCTCTTACATAAATAAGCAGAGTACAGGAAAGGGCTTATTTCAAAGGAAATGAGTTCAAAGATGTTCAAAAGAAACTGGGTATGCTGCGTACCTAGTATTTTGAATCCAGGCGAAGGTAGGAAGGAGCTGTTAGAGCTGTTAACAAACTTAGTGTACTCTACTTAAGAGTCTTCTTCCTGGAAAGAAGAGTCCTTCCCTCTCTGTTCTCATCCTAACCTTCTATTGTTTGTTTGTTTGTTTGTTTGAGACAAGGTCTCACTATGTAGTTCAGATTCACTGTGCAGCCCAGGCTAGCCTTGAACTGGTACAATTGTATTGGGGGATCTCAATATTCCACTATCACAAAAAGAAAGGTAAACTAGGGAAAATAAATCAACAAAGAAATATTAGAACTGAACGAAACTTTTGAACAAATGGGCTTAGCAGATGTCTACAGAGTGTTCCACCTCACAACAGAACACACATTCTTCTCAGCTGCACATGGGATGTTCTCCAAAATAGGCCACATAGTAGCTTATAGAACATGCTTAAGTAAATACAAAGGAATTGAAACTATCCCATGCATATTATCAGACCATAGTGCAATAATGAAACTAGAAACCAATGGCAAAAGGAACCACAAGAACTTCATAAACACATGGAAATTAAATAGCATCCTCCTGAACAACCAATGAGTCACAGATGAAATTAAAGAAGACATTAGTTTCTACAAGTAAATGAAAAGGACAATACAACATACCAAAATTTATGGGACATAATGAAAGCAGTCCTAAGAGGGAAGTTCATAGCAGTGAATACCCATATCAGAAAAACAGAGCAAGCACAAATAAACAACTTCATAGAGGGGCTGGGGAGCAAGCACAAATAAACAACTTCATAGAGGGGCTGGGGGTATAGCTCAGTGGCATAAGTGCTTGCTTGGCAAGTGCAAGGTCCTGAGTTCGATCCCCGGCACCGGGAAAAAAAAAAAAAAAAACTTCATAGTGAACCTCAAACTTCTAAAAAAAGAAGAGCAGGCTAAACCAAAAGCTCATTCAAGGGAGGAAATAGTAAAGATCAGAGCAGAAATTAATACATTGGAGACTTAAAAAAATACAAAGACTCAATGAATCAAAGAGCTGTTTCTTTGAAAGATTAAGTAAAATTGACAATCCTTGGTCCAGCCTGACCAAAAAAGGGAAGAAAAGACTCGAATCCACTGAATTAGGAATGAAAAGCATGAAACCACAATGGACCCTGCAGAAATCCAGAAGATCATCTACACCTGCTTTGAGAACTTGTGTTCCAATAAAATGGAAAATGCAGAAGAAATGTACAGATTCCTAGATGCATACCAAAGCTGAATCAAGAAGATATAAAAATCCTAAATAAACAAATATCAATCAATGAAATCAAAGATGTAATTAAAAACTTACCAACAAAGAAAAGCTCAGGCCCTGATGCATTCACTGCTGAATTCTACCAGAAATTTAGAGAAGAACTAATATCACTACTTCTCAAACTCTTTGATGAAATGGAAGGTGAAGCAATATTCCCAAATTCATTCCTGGAAACAATCACTACCCTGATACCAAAACTGGAGATAGAATCAAATAAGAAAGAGAATTACAGGCCAATCTCCCTATTGAACATAGATGCAAAAATCCTCAGTAAGATACTGGCAAACAGAATGCCATAAATCATAAGATTATACACCAGAAAAACAGACCCAAAGATCAGTGGAACAGATTAGAAGATGTAGAAACAACTCCAAACATACTCAGCCACCTTATTTTTGACAAAGGTACCAAACACATTCCCTGGAAGAAAGATGGCCTCTTTAATAAACGGTGCTGGGAAAACTGACTTTCCACATGCTGAGGATTAAAATTGGACTCATACCTTTCACCATGCACTAAACTAAATTTGAAATGGATCAAAGATTTAAATATTAAAACAGAAACATTAAATCTGCTGGGAGGTAAAATAGGTAAAACGCTCCAAGATATTGGTGTAGGCAAAGAGTGTATGAATAAAACTCTGATCGTACAGGAACTATCACAAAGAATCAGCAACTGGGATCTCATCTTATTAAAAAGCTTCTGCACAGCAAAAGAAACCACCAACAGAGTGAAAAGACAACCCACAATGTGGGGAAAAAAATGTTTTCCAGTTGTTCCTCAAAGAATTACTATCAAGAGCACATAAAGAACTCAAAAAAAGCAGACTCCCTATAAAGACCCAATCCAAAAATGGGCATCTGAGATGAATACACACTTCTGAGATGAAGAAATACAAACAGCAAATAAATATACGAAAAAAAGTTCAACAACACTGGTCATTTCTTCTTGGGGGAAAACCATGAAGTTTGGAAGGAATACATGAATATTCTACTTCAGGTGTAAAGCAAAGTAATATGATCCTTTTTATTAACTCCACGATATAGCAACAACTACCAAAATACTATGGTTTGGATCAAAATTGCTTCTGTGTTCAGAGGCGGGGCTTTTGGAAAGCGACTGGATCACAAGGACCTGGACCTCACGAACGCTCATCAGTGGGCTACCTGGACGTGGGGCCCAGTTAGAGGAAGTGGGTCACTTGGGGCATAGCTTTGAGGCTGTACCCTGTCCCCGGCATCTCTCTCTCCCTCTCCCGCACCTCTGTCTCTCTCCAGCTCCCTCTCCCTCTTCCTCCATTTCTCCCTCCCTGAGATGAGCAGCTGCCCTTCACCACGCCCTCCATCGTCATGTGTCTACTTGCAGCCAGCTAACCACTGACTGAAATCTCCGAAACAATCAAAACAAACCTTTTATCCTTTGAACACATCAGGTATTTTGTCCCAGCAACAAAAAGATGACTAATACAAGAGTAAAATATTAACTTTCTGTTTTCTGATTGCTTTTGGATCCCCAAGACCTAGATCAATGACTGTGACATAGAACAAAATCATAATAAGAATAATACTTTATATTTGTATATATTTGCTATTTGTCTCTAAGCTTCACAACAATACCATGCACTATATATTTTTTCCTCTGGTATCCTCAGGGTTTGGTTCCAAGACCCCCAAGGCTACCAGATTCCATGACTGTTCAAGTCTCTAAGGGAAAGCAGCATCCTTTTCGCATGTAAAGTAGCACTGTTGTTCGCATCTTGGCTAGCCCCCCAAAGGCCGAGGTATTAAAGGCTTGGCCCCTGCCCGCAGTATTGAGAGAGAGTGAAACCTCTGGAGGAGGGACCTACTGGGAAGTGCTCAGGTCCCTGCGGACATGCTCCTGAAGGGGCCTGTGGAAACCTGGTCTCTTCATCTTTTTCTCTTGCACTTTGTCCTGCCCCACATTCCTGCCCTGATGTACTACTTCTTTATAGGCCCAAAACCAAATAGGTCAATGGATTATGGACTAAAATCTCCAAAACAGTTAGATAAAATAAACATTTTCTCTATAATTTGATTATCTCAGGTATGTTATAATAGAAGCTAACACACATATTCACATCTTCCTGTACAGTTTACATCATCTCTAGAGTGCCCATAGAACCTAGTACAGTGTCAGTGCTGTATAAATACTCCTACTGTATGATTGTTTAAAGAATGCATATAAGAAAAAAATGTCTGTACAAGTTCAACACAGACACAGTTTTTTTACTGCTACTTTCCATTTGAGTTTGGTGGACTCAAGCATATGGAACCCACAAGTACAGCAGACTGACTGCGCTATTACCTCCAATATTAGGAGGAAAATATGAGGGAGCTGAGGCTACAGTGCTGGAGGAAGCTGTCCGAGGCTGTAGAAGGTTAGTGAGTGACAGAACCAGCACAAACTGACTCTCAAGTCGTAGTCAACAGAGTTGATAGAATATAATCATCAGAGCTCGGTAAAGACCACTTTTTAAAAATTCTAATTACTTTATTTCTATATTATTTTCTTGACCAAAAAATATTCTCCAGAATTATCACTAAAACTTTTTGCCAGACATTTTTCTCATAATGACTACATCAAAAGAAACCGACTCTTCCTAAGTTAATCAGAAATAAAAGATTGGCTAAAAGATAAAGGGTGGCTCATCATACTAAACAACAGCCTATCAACTAGTCTTGAAAAGGACGGAATCCAGGCAGAAACAAATTCGAGAATGCAGCAGCTGAACTAATGGACAAGCTCTTCACGCCTCTGTCGGAATGAATCAGCTTCAACTATTTTCAGTTCTTGTGTCACTCCACCTCAAGCCTCAAATTCCAGCAAGAGTCTGACTGACAGGGTTTGGATCTCCTGACCGGCACTTGGCCAGGGCAGAGGGTGGGGGATGGGACACTGTGATTGACAGCGCACTAAGACTGCATTCCCAAGAGGAAAACAGGAGCAAAAACCAACCAAAAGTCTTCTAGGTGCTGAGCTGGCAAACACAAGTATGTCCTGCGTTGGTTTCAACTGGTCCAAGGTCAGAGAAGCTGGATTTGTACTAGTGAAAGCATTCGAGGGAATGTACTACAGAGATGATTCCTAAAGAAAAGATCCAAAATGTGTACAGCACTGTTTTACAAAAGGACCACTTTTAATTTAAAAAAATATTAAAAGCTTAAAGGAAAAGCTCTCTGAGACTATGTAGTGGTACCTTAAATTATTTTTTCACTGCAATGTTACTTAAGTACATACAAACATAAAACCAAGACTAAAAGTCTTAGCTTTATAACATTTATAAATTTAAAGTCACAATAAGTTTTAAAATGCAATTCAAACAAAATGGCAGTACCAATATAATTCAAATCACTTATATAAGTTTAACCTGACAGATGATATATTTCTGAAACTGATCTGCTGCTCCCAATGTGAATATAGTACGCAACTGCTACATTGCAAGTATTTTGAGTTCAGCAGCTCTAGGGTGTTCCATGAATCTGATGACTCAACTTTCCCACCGCTTTATCCCCTCACACCACTGGGAACCTTGGGATGATGACAGGACCAAGTCATTAATTGGCCTTCACCTGGTGTGACAATATTTCTGCTTTTGTCCTATTAGCCCATGATAATTAGAGTCATGCTATTTGATGTTGAATTGCAAACACAAAAGCAAATAAGCATAAAAATTTCTGGCAGGAATCAGTTATGAAATAGTGACTCAGATGATCCACAGCATGGATAAAACTTCTGAGATTATTTTAGGATATTAAAGCAAATTTTAAACATTTTTAAGGAGAATTCATGGCTGTCCAAGAATGTATCTTGGAGCCGCAGGGATCATGACCTCCAATTTGAAAACAATAGTCTGGCGCAATGGCATCATTCTTAAACTACCCCTAAGTAAAGGTATGTCCTCTTAAGATAAAGCTTTCAAAAGGCATTTGAATAATTTGCTGCTATAAATTCCCAGATAGTTGTCAGAAATACAACTTCCACATGCATTCTGATGGATCTTATACTTCGGTGTTCTTCAAACTATCATCTAAATATGAAAAATAATAATAAAAGAATTAAGAAATGTCATGTACATGTACCAACACCCTATGATGAATGTAATCCTTGTGTACTACAAGCAATAAAAAATTTAAAAATAAAAACCTCAATTTCTATAAATACATTCTTACATGAACTTTTATCCATCTAATAACTGCATGTAAACTGCTACAGTTTCATTTTCAGATGGTATTTTTTAAAAGATATAAAAATTGAGTTCATGGGCACATGTTCTTACTATCTCTCTGGGTATAAGATATGCAATATACACATATAAACAAGTTAATAAATTAACTGCAACTATCTAGCTATTCTTCTGAGTAAATGCACATTTGTTCTTTTTTAATTTGAAATAGTTCTGATCCCTTAAGCCTAAGTGACAATATATCTTATTCAAAAAGATGAATTCAATATAACTAAATTTTGTATGTATTGACTTCCTAAATGAATTCTTAAAATTATTCAAAACTACGTGGCTGAGTTAGATTAAGAATTGCAGCACAAAATGAATTCTTAAAATTATTCAAAACTACGTGGCTGAGTTAGATTAAGAATTGCAGCACATAGAAAAAGGGGCAGTGAACTGATAGTTGAAATGCTTTTATACATGAGACAAAGATAAGAAGTATTTAAATTTTGTATTTATATTTCTAGAATAAACTCAGAAAGATTCATGCCAGCATGTTATGGATTACTGGATGTCCACTTATACTATAACAGTGGAAAATATTTTGATTGTCACTGATGGAATCAGTCATCTTAATTTATCCCTTGTGTTGTAGTCAGAGTTTATAAGGGAATGTATTTAATACAGGACACAAAATTTATAGGATTATTTTATACTATTCATCCAAAGATTCAAATGCAGAAGAATACAATAGATCTATCCATGTACTAGAGACCCAAAGAATCCAGCTGAGGCTCTGGATCCCATGGCAATGTCCTCCACGAGTCCAAATGGAGACCTAGAGCTCACGATAATGTGTCATTCAAGTCTGTATCAAGGATCTGCACTGGGAAGGCCCAAGGGTCAGTGGTGGAAGCTAGAAAGTCTGCACCAGTGGGGTGAAGGATTTGTGCCAGCAGACTGAGAGATCTGCACCAGAGTCAGGAAGCAATGCTCAAGATAAAGACCAGAGCTTCCTGAAAAGAACCACAACCATCCTCAGTGACAAGAAGGATCCAAGCTCTCTGACAATGAGAACAGCTGAGTTCACATCAGGAAACCAGGAGAATCTACAACACACCATTTTCTCCTCTTTTCAATCTGTGGGCCTTCCACACCTAGCACCATGCTGATTCAGTTCAGCTGTGTGCTACAAGGTGACCATTAGTCAATCCACCACACCTTGTTTACAAATATACTGGAAATATGAACAAATAACACTATTTCTCTAGCAAATAGTTCTCAATCATCCACGTAGCACAGCAGTCCCTGGGCTCAATCTCCAAAAACAAAGAAAAAGCAATCTTATGTGCACTATTTCCAAAAGCCAAAATGATTCTGATTGGGTGGATTAACTAGTTAATGTACTTGGTTTGTCAAGGGTGTCTTCACAGAAACCTTTTCCTAGTAATTTCATTTGACACAAAATATAGTTCCAGTCAGAAACCCTAAAACTTTGCCGTTAATAGGGACACATTTAGACTACAGCGTCCTGCCAGCATTTTGCATCTCTCCACGAAAACCCCCGCGATGAAGCTGATCATACTGAGAGAATGTAAGATTGGGCAAGTTTAATTATTTGCACAATTGAAAAGCATTAATAACTGGTTTATAACAAAAATTTTCATATTTTTACATCATCTATTTTAAGATGTCACTTGTACTTTTTTTTTCTTTTTTTGGTACCAGGAATCAAACTCATGACCTCAGGCTTGCCAGGCAAGTACTTATGCCAGTGAGCTACATCCCCGGCCCCTAAAATGTCACTTTTCATAGATATGATAAAAGAAAATTTTGGAAATACTGAAAAATCTGTGGAACAGCCCTCTGTTAGTGTTGCGGTGGGAGAAGAAGGTGAAAAACGTGTCACTGTCTTCTCTTTCTAACTGGGTACAAGCTGTCTTATGAGTGCTGGGGGATGCTGTGAGATAGACGGGCTAGGGCTGAAAATAGGCTTTGCCATTTACTGTGACCTCAGGCGCACTGTCCTTGACCACTCTGAACTTCAGCTTCTTATCCCAGGCCAAGAGAATAAGACTTACCTGTACGAGTCAGAGGCCTTTGTTTCTTTTCTGGTTCTCTAATTTACTCTGTAGTATTGGGCCCAGCTATTGTCTAGTGAAAGTGAAAGTGTCAGTAATTTTCACCGGGAACAATATGCTCTCCCATCCTGGGAGCATCTGAAAAATGCATCACAAAAACCAAGGGAATAAGCAATGCTAAATGCCCTGTGGGGGAGGGGGGGAGGCCCAAGCAACAAAAAATTGTCCCACCTTTCTCAACACAGCCCTATTGAGAAAGTGAATTAAATCATCTCTGACGTTCTTTCCACTTGGACAATTCATCATTCCGTGTTACGCCACTATTTCTTTACAGTCATTTTGCATAGACCGGATAATCCAATGCTGTGAGCCAGCATGAAGCACATGAGCAAGAAAGACAAGGAGTAAAGAGGTGGCTTTGCTAGGCTGGAATGGAACACTCAAGACAAAGCTCAGCGTAAGTGAGACAGAAGCTTCCCTGGGCACAGTTCATGCAATACCCCGCTGGAGAAAGTGAAGACATTTAGTGAGCTCGGTTACAGATGCCTTAAGCAGGGTTGGCCCACTCAGTTCACACGGCAACCTCTGTGTAGTCTGTCCTAGTTTCCCCATTTTATAGATGGTGAGATCTTCCCCTAGTTCCAGGGGATTCTTTTTTCCAAGCCTAAGTGACCAAAGCAGAACAAATTGTGTGTGTGCATCCAAGATCAGGGAAATGAAGCACAACACATTAAAATATGACCCCTCATTCTGGTCCCTTCCATCTGCCTTTCAGGCATGTGGCCAGCACATTCCACCTTCACAAGAGCTTTCTGAACATTTGCAGTGGTCAGTACCTAAACCAAAGCAAGCTGGAACCCTAGTGCCAAGAGAAAGCTCATCCTGTACACCTCGGGTGAGGCCCACCTGGTATGTCTCAACCTCCCTCTCCAGAATTGACCTCATTATGAGATGGAAGAGACCCTGAGAGTCTCATTTCAAGGAAAAATCCACCCTCTCCCCACAGAAATGTAGTATTATTCTTAGTCCCAAAAGAAGTCAGAACACATTTCTCTTACCAGTATGTTTGCTAAATGAGCTATTCAATGCTTAATAACTGCGTGGGGTCAGCCATAATCCTGTCTAGATCCTTTACTCCAAGCAAAGCTCCTTGGAACAGTCTCTTATCCAGCATAAGGAAAGAAAAATTTGTGATCTGTGTGTTTCCAGACTCTCAGGGCCTCTGCTCCTGATCTGTGAGTAAAGATTCCCAGTGTCTCCAGTAATGATGTATAAAGTACCATGGCCTGGACCTGGACTCACAAAACTCTCCTCTGAAAGAAAAATAACAGGCACCACTCTCAGTAATGGTCCTGCGCATATATCTAGACAAATCACCCAGCTCACACCTCTCCGTTCATTTCATTACTGAACACTTGTGGTGACCGGTTCCCCAGCACAAAGGGACCATCCACTCAACAGACTACAAATCAAACAAAGCAATACCTTGTCCAGTTTCAGCTCATCCATGGTTCCAACGCTGACAGGAATCTCATCAGTCGGGATCACTTGTTATCATGCAACCAGTGTTCACTGATAGCCTATATGGACCAGGCACAATGCCACATCTGAAAAACCAACTACAAAAAAATCTCCCAGAGAAGTTTTTATTCCTTGACTCGGGAATAAACTATACAAATTCCATCACGGTTCCTGATGAATGAATTCTGCAAAGTACAAATAAAGAAAAAGTAATATCGATAGAAGGAAACAGGCAGATCTTTTGTAAGTGGGAAGGGGTTCAAGAGACAGACAGCAAGGGGGGAGGGCAGAGTGAGGGGAAGTAAACAAGATTTATAATGTGCTGTGTATAGGTACCAAACACCCACAACGAATGCAAACATCATACGTCATAAAATAATGATGACATTGATAATGAGGGGGAGGAGGAGGATGAAAGTGAGGAAGGGGAATAAAAAAGAATCAAGCAGTGGAACACAAACTTCATGTACTGCAAACATACACCAACAAAATAAAATTTAAAACAATTTAAAAAAACAACTTCTAGCAGCAAAACTTCATTGCTATACATCTCCTCACTGAGCATGAAATTTTGATTTCGCTAACCTGAGTCATCCCTGATAGGCATACTTAGAAAAGAGTCAGGGTAGGAGTGCGGAGGTGAAAGTAGGAAGTGAGGGTGAATCACGGAGCCCTTCTGCGATGCAACCCAGAAAGACAAAGGGAGTGAGGAGAAGCCCGCTTCCTTGGGGCCGTGCTCTGGGACTGTGCAGGAGGAAGGAGCTACAATTTATTCAAGAGGCCGGGCAGCCAGGGCCGTGAGATACACAGAGCTAATGCTTTAGCACGGGATGGCCAATGCTTTGGCACAGGCAGGCCAATGCTTTAGCACATCTTCAAATTACTTCTATTTTTTAAAGTAGCTCAACTTTTACTTAGTTGGGTTAGGGTTTTTTATTACTAAAACTAGATATAATTCTTCTCCTTCCCCTCTCTTTCTTGAGCCATTCAGTCCCACAGCTACTAGGTGAACAGAGCAAGAGGAGTCTCCCTCTGATGGGGATGCGGCGGCGATGGCCCAGAGTTATTTGTCACAGCATTCACATGCAAGGAAGCCCACTGTTCATCACAGTGACAGCACGATGCAGGAGGTTCCCACGGGGGAAGCACCTACTGGGGGTTGGGGCAACAGTGGATGTATTTATGAAGAGGCCATCCAGGAGTGTCTGCACGCCAAAAGCAAGGCAGGCATCTGTGTAGGGGATGGGATGGCAAGATGTCATAGGAAGGGTGGGGGTTGGTCAAAGGACTAGAAAAAGGAAAGACAATAGCAGCCATGTTTCTCCTGCAAAAGATAGGCACAGACATAAAAAGCAAGGAATGAACCAAGTAGTGCTGGATTGAAATTGGAGGTATTGGTGTAAGTCAGTTTTCAATAAGTAAATATGGAAATACATATGGGTGCAAATGTGTATTATGTACATATGCATACATACACATATGAGAGGGGAAGACAGATTCTATTTCCTAAAGAGACCTGGGAGTTGCACACCTGGCAGCAATGAGCACATCGAACACCTGGACCTTGGATTCTACATATCATTCTAGAATCCAAGAAACAGGGTTCAGGTAGGAGACGGAAGGAGAGAAAAGTGAGCATGGCTATAAAAGGGCAGCAGGAAGGATCTTGCAATGATTAAAATGTTGCAGGTCTTGACTGTTGTCAGTGTCAACATCTTAGCTAGGATGCTCTACTACGCTTTTGCAAGGTACTGCTATGGGTGGGGGAGCCAGGGTTACAGGGGATCTTTCTATTACTTCTTCCGACTGCATACAAATCTATGGAGACCTGAAAACATTTAATTAAAAAAAAAAGAAAACAGGACTCCTCGAAGAAATAAATGGCAGATACAGGATTGGGGCAGGGAAAGTATAAGATGAGATGGAAGAATTTTGTACCAGAAAGTAAGAAATGCTTGGAGAATATGGAGGATGTTTCAAACAGATGCAGAAACCAGCCAGAATGGAGACCACACAGAGACGATAAGACTATTGAGACAAGAAATGGTAGAAATAGATTAAACCCAAGGACATAAGCCCATATTCACATTGATAAAAAAGTTAATGAACTGTAAGTTTAATGAAATATAACATATTTACATAGTTTTAATGTCACACCCCACAAAATATTTATTAAATACAAAGGAGAAAAGAGAAGGGAAAGGACTTTCTGCACTGTACTTGCAACTTTTCTGTATTTGTGATTATATGCATATCTCACCTAAAAATACCAATTCAGTTCTACTGATTGTAACAGAATCAGTGGTCTGAAAACAACTCAACACATTTCCATCTTTTCTGGTAGTTCTTTCCTCCTGGTGTTTTCTAGTCCTAGCCAAACGTTGGAAGCCATATTCAATAATAAAATGAATTATTTCTAGTTAAGCTGCTTATGTTATGCTTTCCTTGATTTCAGAATTCTGATTGTCAAGACCTTTGATTTCCAGCTGACCAGATACAACTGCATGTGAGCATTGCAAAGATTTTCAGGAGACGTAGCCAGGCACCTAAGTTATTTGATTTCTACATAAAAGTATTGTCCTGCAGAACTAGTTAACATTATATCACTGCATTCTTTTGCTGCTTGAGCACTTTCTGAATTACAGCTCTGAGCAGATGCCTGCTCCCCAATAAGCCTCTGTCCAGAGCATCACATTTACAACCATGAGTGACGGTGAGGCATGACTGTTAACGAGCCTAACTCACAAATCATTTGAATGGACACAGAAACAGAAAAAAGCCTCACACTGTATTTGCTACCTCTTAAAGCCAAACAAATTGTCCACATATTATTGCAAACATAGAGAAAAGAGATATTTTAGCATCTATTAAGCAAGGGATTGCACAAATTATAGTATATCTATATTACTATTTCAAGATGCATAAATGTCTATGGATAGCCAGGCATGGAGCGCATATCTATAATCCCAGCACTCAGGAGGCTGAGGCAGGAGGATTGTCAGGAGTTCGAGGCCAGCCTGGACTTCATAATGAGTTCAAGGCCAGTCTGAGCTACACAGCAAAACCCTGTCTCAAAACAAAAAAATTTCTGTGGGTAAGTCAGAAAGTCTATTATTAAAAGATAAAAAATAACAAATGTTGTCAAGGATGTAGAGAAAGGGGAACTTTTATGCATTGTTGGTGGGAATATAAATTAATAAAGCCATTATGAAAAGTACTAAGGAGGTTCCTCAAAAAACTAGAGAGAGAACTAGCACATAATCCTGCAATCCTACTACTAGGTATATATACAAAAGGAAGGATATCAGTACATATGTCAAAGAGATATCTGCACTCCCACGCTGGTTGCAGCAGTATTGATAACAGGCAAGATACAGAAATAATCTAGGTGTCCATCAGCAGACAAATGGCCACATAGGTTTAACAAATGGTTCAAAATTGTTAAAAAAAAAAAAAAAAAAAATTGTTACACATAATGTTACATATAGTATGTAGTAATATTTATATACTATTCCATTAAAAAAAAGAAAATCTTGTCATTTGTAGCCACATAGATCATTCTGGAAGATGTTACATTAAATAAAACAAACCAAGCACCAAAAGACAAATAGCACATGTCCTCCTTCATATGTGGAAGATAAACAAGCTGGTCTCATAGAATTAGAAAATAGAATAGCAGTTAGCAGACACTGGGAAGAGAAGAGAAGCAGAAATGATAAAAAGAGATTGGATCAGATCTAAAAATACAATGAGATAGGAAGAATAATCTTTAGTGTTTTATAGCACAGTCCAATGGCATAGTTAATAACAATTTATTGTACATTTTAAAATATCTAGAAGAAAGTACTGTAAATGCTCCCAATAAGTATTTGAAGAAATGTAAGTATTTGAAGTAAACGATATGTTAATTACCCTGGTTTGACCCATTACATAGTGTATGTGTATCAGAATATTACACTGTTCTCCATAAATATCTACAATCATTTTATGTGAATGTCAAAATCATTAGATGTTATGGATGACCACCTCACAACTCTGTATGTCAGTCAGGTTGTTCCACGCATTAAGACACCTGTCAAACAGGGGTTGCACCCATCCAGAGTAAGAGGTTACCTTTAACTTTTCCAAAGAGTACCTACATGAGCCTACAGCAGCCCTGAAAGTATTGTCTTTACTGCTTGAATATAGTGAACAACAAAAAAACTTGTAGAAGACTTTATACGTTCACTGCTGACTCTACTCTCTGAACTTCATTAAGCCTTATTTTTTTCAACTATAAATTCTACCCTGTGGGGTGTCAAGAACTTCATCCTTGCCATTTTGGAAGGCTAGAGAAATAACACAACATGATACTTATAGAGTAAATGTACAGAGTTCTGGGGAACTAGAAAAGAAGGCAAGGTGAGATTAAATTTCTAAGTGACATTTACTTTTAAATTTCCCTGTAAGACTTTGCATAAGGCAGAAATGTACAACCGGCAAAGTTAGATTCTCATATTATTTGGATAAAGCAATATTCACTATTCAATATTATCATAGCAAAGAGATAATTTTGTATTCATTATAAAGTTTTCAACTTACATATTTTTCCATCTAGTTCCAGAGAAAATTAGTATCTGTTGCATAAGTCCTTGGGGAGAAATACTGACTTTATCCTAATAAAGGAAGTTCACACTGAAATTATCATACTGGAGAGGTTTTTTAGTAAGAATTTATATTGGTATAAAAATCCCTGTTCCTCAAGAAATAATACCAAGAATCCACAAATAGGATCACATTAAATTAAAAAGCTTTTGTGCAACAAAAGAAACCACCAACAATGTGCAGAGACAACCTAGAGAACAGGAAAAAAATATTTCTTAGATACTCTTCAGACAAAGAATAACATTCAAAATATATAAAGAACTCAAAAAAATTAGATTCCCCAAATTTAGAGACCCAGTCAAAAAATGGGCATCTGAAATGAATAGACATTTCTCAGATGAAGAAAAGCAATTGGCCAATAAATATATGAAAAAATGTTCAACATGACTGACCATTCAAGAAATGCAAATTAAAACATTAAAATTCCATCTCACCTCTAAAAGAATGGCTATCATCAAGAAATCAACCAATAACCAGTGCTGACAAGGCTGTGAAGAGAAAGGAACGCTTCTTCGTTGTTGGTGGGAGTATAAATGGACTCAACCACTATGGAAATCTATATGGAGGTTTCTCAAAAAACTAAAAATAGAAATTCCATTTGATCCAGCTATTCATCTTTTAAATATCTTCCAAAAGAAATTAGAAACATCATATCACAATAATTAAATATTGGAAACAGCCTATATGCCCATCAACAGATGAATGGATAAATAAAATGTGTATTGATACACAGGGGATATTACTGTGTCATAAAGAAAAATAAACTTGAGGTACTTGTAGGAAAATGGATGCACTTTGAGACCATAAAGCTAAGTGAAGTAAATCAGACACACAAGCTTGAATTTAAAAATAAATAAATAAATATATATATATATATATATATATGCTTGAATATTACACGGTTTTCCTTATATGAAAAAGTTAATATGTAAATCAAGTATGAAATAAAAGACAGGCAAAGGAAAAAGAAAGAAAAAGCTACTGTATTCTAAGTGTGTTTCTAGTTTCACTCCAATCTAGTGTGGGAACTCACTTTGCAGGTTTTCCATTTCTGTGGACGTGTTAAGGTCTTTGTTATTATTATGAACATGGTATATTTGACGGGGAAATTTTCCCAGAATAGGAAAAATCTATGAAGATAGAAAGTAGCTCAGTGGTTGCCTAGATTGGCAGGGTGGAGAATGACAGTGGGTAGAGTTGTTTTCAGATAACAAAAGCCATTTAAATTTTATTGTCGTTATGGTGTGCAACCCTATCAATATGCTAAAATCCACTGCATCATACACTTTCAGTTTATAAATTGTATGGCATGCAAAGTTTAGTTCAATAAAGCTCTTATTTAAAAAAATTTTTTAAATCTCCATTACTTTTTCAAGTGAAATTTTGCATAAAAGGGAAGGAAAAGAATACATTCTCACTAACCATGCTATTTAGGAAGGCAAGTAAGCAAATCACTTTATGAATTACATGTTAATTCAAGAGCTTAAAATTTGTATGTTAAATCAGTTTTTAAGTCAGGGTATAGTGCTGAAAATTATAAATCATTAATTGATGAGTTGAGGTGAAATTTCTTAACATTCCCAGCTCTGAAAGAAGCCATCAACTTTCTGATCAGGACCAAGCTTTAGGCCTTTAAGGGATACTCAGATCCAAACTACAGCATATAAGGGAAAATGTTACCAAAAAGTAGTACAAACAAATAAAATGTTATACCTAGACTTTTAATCATTGCTTTATCATTATTAAATATTTCAGACTATTAAGAAGAGTATAGAGAAAAATATAATGAATACGTGGCATCACTTAACTGAAAAAAAAAATCACTTTACTGTATTTACTTCCTTTTTTGTGTGTGAAAGAAATGAATAAGATTTGCCCTTGGGGCTGCTGTCCTTTACATGGCTTCTCCAATCCCAGCCCCAATCTCCTGACAGAGCTCTCTACTCTAAAGCTGGAGGTTTTTACCCCAGGCATACTTTTAGATTTTTACCTGCTGTGTACATATACGAAGACTACAATTTTATAACTTGGGTTTTTTCATCTAGCATTGTATTTTTCATGTTAATATACATATTTCTAAATCACGCATAGTTCTTATAAGGTATATCAATAGTCTCCTTGTTCATTCCACTGTTGATGAAAAATCTTAGTTATTTGCAATTTTTCACCATTACACACAAGACTATGAGAAATATTCTCCTGCATTTTTCAGCGTTCTCCAGCACAGGTATGAATTTCTCTCTCAAAACCTACCATTCACTACTATTTGCTTTCCAGAAAGCTTGCTTAAGTTAACAGATGAAGCAACAACCTGTTCCAGTGCCATGCTGGCACCGATGCATGCATCTCCCATTTTATTCAAAAATATTCTAGGGTAGAGTATAGAATATCAGTGTCCCAGACCTTTTCTGTAAAGCACACCCTCTTTCAGAGAAGTGTTCTTCCTCACAGCCTCTGACATGCTGATACAGTGCATGTGGCTATCACTCTTCGTCTCCTGCCCGCAACGGTGGTATGTGAGCCAAGCTGATTAGAACCTTATACCCACTCCTCCACTTTAGTGGTTGGACCAAGATCAGGCACATGACCTTGAGTCGGGCCCTAACTATAGCCCTTCTCCAGAATATTTTTAATAGAAATTGAGGGAAGAACGCTTGTCTGGAAAGAAGGTGAGGAGGCAAGCTGAGACGTAGGAGCCAAGTCTCTAATCTCATGGGAAACTTGGTCAAAGAGAATGAAACAGACACAAGGACATGAGTCACATGGAAAAAATGAACTTTGACAGAACTTAAGTCCACAGAAAGGCACAAGGTTCATAGTTTCAAGAATGAGCTTAGAGTCAGACTGCCTAGGGTAACCCTGAGGAGCTTAACCTCTCTGAACCTGAGTTTCCTCTTTTGTGAAAAGATAATAATAGTACTTACCTCATGTAGTTGCTCTGCAGACAAATGAATTAATGTATGTGAAGCATGTCAAGCAGGGCCTGGCACATTATCATCTCACAGTAAATATTAACTATGATAAGCTGCTGCAGTTGTCCATGAGGCTATCTCCGCCTTTGTCCTGCTCTGATTTGGTTACCAGAGCAAATGGTTTCCACTTTTTGCCTAAGCTAGTGTTGTAACCCGAAAAGTCCTAAGGAATGTAGTCATTCTTCTGCTAAATTCCTAAACTCCATGAGACACTATATGAAGGTTTCCATATTTAGACAAGTTTGGCCAACATTTAACTATTCATTGCATTTTAATGTGTATGTTCCTTCCTCTTTAAGAGTCATGTTGCATTTTTATATGTGTATACATACGTATGTATATGTACATATATGTGTGTATATATATACATATATGTGTGTGTGTATATATATACTTTTTTTTTTTTTTTTTTGCGGTACTGGGGATCAAACTCAGGACCTTGCACTTGCCAGTCAGGTGCTTATTCCACTGAGCTATATCCCCAGGCTCTGCATTTTTACATAGAAGGCTCTGAGGAACCACTCAATTAAAAAGCCACTTAAACTTTATTCCACTTAGCATTTCCAAACATATTTAACTGTAACTTCCCTTTTTCTTTTTTAACCCTGTGATTTTTTCCTTATTCTGTAGAAGTAGCATCCCACAGAATACATTTTAGGATGATAAATGGAACATCTAGATAAATCGAAGAATCATCTGAGCCACAAGTTGAATCAGGATCTGTGTGACTCTAAGATGTATGCTTTTTCAAAAGTTCTGTACACGTATAGACAACACAATTTATCACCGAACATTTGAAAGTTAAGTGAACACACACTAATTTTAAGTTTGTTGCTCCATTTTACTTTCCCAGAGAACACGAAGCACTTGCCTTTGTAGAATCACATGCAAAACTAAGTAGCAGAATTCAAGTCTGCTTTTTTAGATTTGGGATTTTTTTTTGCAATGTTGGAGATTGAGCTCAAAGCCTCATGCATGCTATGCAAGGACCCGACTGCTGAGCTACACCTCAGACCTTTTCATTATTTTTTAATTTTAAGACAGGGTCTCTCTTGAGTTGCCTAGACTGACTTCAACCTGCAATCCTCCTGCCTCAGACTCCTGAGTAGCTGGAATTACAAGTGTGTACCACCATGCCTAGCAGAATTTAAATTTTTAGTAACAATCTAGAGTAAAATTATGAGACTTGCAATGGCCTTATTGATGAAAAATTACAAGAACCATTTTCTTCTAAGATGTTCTCATTCTCATTCATACTGTGAGATAACTTTGTCTTTATTTGTAGGATAGCCAAATTATTGCACAACTCACTCACAAGTCCCTCTGGGCCAAGTTCTAACTTATGATTATGCAAAGCTGTGTCTAGACCCACAGCAAATCTAGGCATTGAATATCATTATGATGATTGCGATTGTGAATGTTATTGATTGTTGGTCCCTAGCAATTGTCAGAGGGGACTTTTGGACGAACAGAGAAACCTAGTTCCCTCTGGCAGCCTTACAATCTAAATTAGACTGTTGTATAACAGTTATAGGCATCTGATACGAGACTTGCCATATTTCATGGCTTCAAACTCATGGAATGCAAATTCCTATTCCAAGGAGGCTAAATATTTTTCCAAATCAGTAGATACAACAAACTCCCTGACCTCAGCTTACTTCCTGGCACCTGGACTCCTGAGTAGCTGATGAGGGGTGTCTGTCTGCTATCAAGTGACAGGACACATTCAGACTGGCTCCTGCACTCAAGACCATGTGGTACCTGATCCCTTATTCATCTTTGGAGCTAAGATTTTGGCCACAACTTAAAGATCTCCATCCAGAGGGCAATGAACCAGGGTTAGATACCATTAAATGCCATTGAATCAAGCTTGACGGGCAACTGTGGCTTCTTCATGCATGAGGCAATGTGCTGCAGCTGGAGGCTGCTGGTGAAAGCTGGTGATCATAGAACCCGGGTAAATCACATCTCTAACGTCATATCTGAAATGAAGAGATGGCCACAAGACTGTCCTAAGATTTTAGACCTTACAGAGCCAATCAAGTAGGAGTTCATCCATCAAAAGGAATCTGAAGCTTCTGACGCAAGGGCTTGTTGAGGGGATACCTGGACTGTTAGTGACACCGCCACCTTGCAAATAAGACTAAGATTTGAATACCCAAAGAAATGTTAAATGGGGTAATTTTTCTGTGAGTAGTCTAGAGAGATGGAAAAAGTTAGTAGCAGAAGGGAGAAGACAGAAATTAGAAAAAGTATAGCATATTAGATACAATAAAAATGATTTCCTAACACCCTAAAGTCCTATGAGTCTTTCAGCAGAAGCTCTAGACTCAGTAGACACCACAGGACAGCCTTCCTATGTTTGTTAGCTCATTCTGATGCATTTCACCTTGAGGTGAATGCATCCTTTCAATTCCATCTGGCTTCTAGACTCTTGCATTTGTATTGACGAGCATAGGCATGCATTTCTCCCCACTTGCACCTCTCCCTGCCCTTCCTAAGTCATGTTTGATCCAGAAGCTTGGGTTCCTGTTTCTTTTCATTGAATACAGTGACTTTCTTTCTGACCATGTCCCACTGAACCCAGGGGTCTGCACAACCATATTTTCATGACCCATTTCGTACAGCTGCAAATTGCCCAGTGGTTCAAGTCCTAAAAGACACACAATCCCACTTCATCTCAAAATGCTGCAAATCACACAGCCACCCTTCTCACCAAGGCCACTAAACTAAACAACATGCTATGAGTTCCTCAGGGAATTTTCCATCCCAGTGTAATTCCTAACTGTGAACCCTCAAAAGCAAAGGGTGCCTCTTCTGCACCCCTCAGACCTATCTGGTATACTACTATGTGTACAGGTGGCCCTCCATAAATGCCTGTATGAATGGATGAATAATGGAAAGGTCTGTTTTAATTACAGGACATCAATTGATGGAGGGGTTCTCTCATATCTGATATAAAGCCCCCAAACCCTAAATTGTCATCATGGAAATTAAATACTTTCAAAGAAAAACTGAGAACTGAGTCCATATTCCTGGCCCTTTTTGTCATTATCTGAAAAAGATCCAAACACTGCACTCTAAGTCTCTGTATTTTCTCTTTCAAGAAGTGGATCTGAGTTCTCCAAAGGGATGCTCACAGAAGATCCGGTGCACTGGAAATCTCAGCTGTGCTGGAAACTCGCATTCTCTCTCCAGATCTCAGACAGGGGACCTACATTCAAGAGTGATGCAAGGAAGTTGGAATTATGGCTTTATTTGGGAAAATAGAAGAAACCTCACAATTTTATTGCCAAGATTCTCCTTTACTTGACTTTTATTTGGTAGATTAAAATGTATGGAAAACAGTATTTTTTTAAATGTCACAAAGATTGGATGCTCATACCATCTAAGTATAAAACTTTAGTACTTTCATTATTGTGTGTAACTAAGAGTGAGCCTATAAAAGGGTTGGGATTGATTTTTGTGTTGTGTGGTATTGTTCAATAATTGTGAAAAACACACTGTCTAAGCAAGGTCCTGCATAATTATGTGGCTTGATCCCTTTCGAAGTCTTTAACATCTGGAGGGTAGAACAATGCAGAAGCGAAGCGAACAGACTGAAGGTTAATGGCAAGAATGTCGAAGACCCAGAGAGGAAGATGATGTGTGGACAGTGCATTCATTGCACAGAAGACGCCTAGCATGTCTTGGTGCTTAATCCTGAACACTAGGGAGATAAAGATAGACCACTCTGTAGCCACATCTATAGATGCAAGGGGATAATAATCCCTAGGTAAAGGTCATCCTGTTATAAAATGTGGGGGAGAGGGGGCATTCTGACATCATGTTGCAGTTCTGCCTCCATGGCCAGTTCCTCTAAAGAGGATCATTTCTAAAATAACTAGCTAGAAGGAAAATGGGCAAAAGCAAAAACAAGCTTAAGAATTCCCTCTGGGGATAGAACTTGGAAGGGTTGGGTAGTTTAATACCACAGGAACTAGTACACAAGGCCACTCACTCCAGCGAACTATAGCAGGGAAGTTTGTCCAAGTGCCTCCCATTCCAGTGAGTAATTCTTTGCCTTCCGTCAGTTTGTACCTTTTGAGAGCGTCTCCTAAATAACATAAACCTCAGTGACAGTTTGAATAAAGTACAGTGCATGCTCCAAGGCTCCAAGGGAAAGGGACCCTTGACAGAAAGATGATAGCATCTTTGTGGCTTAACAGCATTTCATTTCCAGGAAACATAGGATTCTGAGAAAGAATTTAATTCTTGTACCTGTAGGCACCTTCACGGTACTTCACAGTATTACTCAATAAATGATATATTCCTGTTTGTAACTTGTAATGCCTCCCAAATGTTCAGCATGTTGGATGGAACACACGCGGTCCTCAGTCATTCTTGTCAAACTGAATTGCACTTACAAAGCACTAATGACTGTATTTCTGAATTTCATACATTCTCAAGTTAAGAATGAGAGTGTTGAATTTATCCTTATAGACCAATCCCAGGAGCCCTTAATAGAGGGCATGCAGTGGTCACTCAATAAACATTGGCTAATGCAATGAAATTTAACAAAAATCCAGACTGCTGAAATAGCTGATGAAAACTGCAAGTTCCTTTCTCATTTGGATGAAGTTTGCTCATGTTTGCCTCCATTTGACCGGTTTCTCAGTCCAGTTTTCTTTCCCCCAAAATCCCTGGCATCATGCCAAAACAATTATAAGACAGCAATTTTAAGACAATTGTTAGAACATCTGAATCATAACTGAAACGTAAGTTAGACATTTGAAATGCAAATAGGTCATTTTTACTTGAAATATCTGTACCAAAACAAATCATTACAATTAATAGTAAGACGGTTAAGAGATTCAGACTTTAAGATATGGAAGTTTTTTCAGTGTTGAATTAACAGGTTTTTTTCTGTGTAATACTCTTTGATAATTTGAAAGCTTTCACTAACCCTTATAAGGTATAACAATGGACTGACTTGGTCATGTAAGAACTTCCATCACATAGCAGTGGGATGATTATTCTTTAAGATCCTTGGTGTTTCTGTAACTGTCACTCCCCGCCCCATCCATTCCTTTCATTAAACTGTTTGTGTTATTTCAAAATGCTTTCCTGTGTTGTAATTTAGAAGTCCTGTGACAAAAATTTGAGATGCAACTAACAACTGTCTGTGCATTGGAGCCGAGGAAAGATGCTCTCCTTCCTGACCCTTGAATGAGAAAGCATGATTATGAAATGCTGACACAGTGAGGCTCTCAGTGACTTGGGGCCAAGCGCTGCTTGTCTGGGAGCCCACCTCCACCATCATTCTCTGGCCTTCTGTGTACAGACTGGAATCTCCCTGTTTAAAAGAAAGTAAGGTCTTCTTCTTCTCCTTCTTCTTTTTTCCTTACCACAATCTCTTCAGTGTGCCCATTTCTGGAAATTCAAGTCCTAGCCTCCTACAGCTGACACTCCAGCAATTCTCTTCTTCCATAGAAGCCAGAAGCTGTTTTAGGTGCAGTGTTTTGGCTCACCTGCAAAATTTGAACATTGGTGGCTCATCAGGTACATCAAGGCTCTAGTGTGTTAAGTTTTTAGCTTTTCTTGGCTGTTGTTTTCTTTAACCTATGTGATAAGTTATCAGCAGTGAGTCCTCAATTTTGATGTTTTTAAAATTCCTTATTAAGTCCACAAAAAGACAAAAAGACAGAGACAGAGAGAGAGAAACAGAGACAGAGACAGAGAGACAGAGATAGGGAGATCTGGCACTCCAATCTGCATTTCTAAATGTTAACAACTGGCCATAACCAAATACCAGCTCCCTCTTAAGAGGGAGGCAAAGCATAGCCTCTTCAATCTGACCCATCCTGAGCCCCCAGTACACCCTGGCCCCCTGCACTCATCTTCTTTCCCAAGAGTCTACAACTTCCCACCTTCTCCAACAGGTGGATTAGTTGATCAAGTGAACACAGTAATACCTCTACCCCATATTACAAGGCTGCTATCTATTTTTTTTTTTTTTGCGGTACTGGGGATCGAACTCAGGACCCTGCGCTTCCGAGGCAAGCACTTATTCCACTGAGCTATATCCCCAGCCCCAAGGCTGCTATCTAGAGAGCACTGTCCACCACAGTAGCCACCAGCCACACCTGGCTTTTGAGCACTTGAAATGTGGCTAATGATATGACAAGTAGACATTTCAACACATTTTAATTTAATTATTGAATTTAAACCTAAAGCAATGGCATAAAGTTCTACTGGATAGTTCTGGTCTAAAACAAGAGGCGTTATAAAAGATTTTATTAACCACACGCAAATGCTGGTCTGTTATTCTCTTCAGGATGAGTACAGTCAGCTGAGTTTAGGTGCTTTTAAGGTGTCTCCTCCAGAGCAGAAGTACATCCTCTCTTATTGAGCAGAGACATTGATCAGGCCAAACAACTCAAAGTTCCCTGCTTTCTTTCTCTCTTTCAACCACAATGATCAATGTAACAGAACATAACTAGAAAAGCACTTCCACATTGATATTTCAGGGGAGACTAAAGTGAGATATTCAGAGCTTCCTTCTCTATGTGCTTGCCATCTTGTCTTCAATTACCTGAGACTATGGAGGACATCATCAGAAAGCGCAGAGGGTTCTGGGAGATAGGATGTCCTAGTCCCTCTTCACTGACTGGGCTAAATGGTGTTGATATGTACGCTACAGACCAGCTTAGAAAGCAGAGGGGAGACCAGCTCGGCGGAGCTACGGGAGCAGCTTTTCTGAGGTACACAGTGCTCTGCCCGGCTCTGGGAACCATTAGAGCAACTGCGCCAGTGGGACTTTGCCGGCGAGAGCCAGACCAGCCCTGCAGAGCTAAGGGAACAGCTTTTCCGAGCTACACTGTGCTCTGCCCAGCACTGGGCGCCATTAGAGCGCCCGTGACCTGGAGACTTTCCCACAGAGAGCCAGACCAGCTCGGCCCAGTGGCCCAGTTACAGGAGCAGCTTTTCCTGAGGTACACAGTGCTCTGCCCCGCCCAGGGCGCCATTAGAGCACCCGTGCCTGCAAGATTTTCCTGCAGAGATTCAGACCAGCTCAGCGGACCTACTGGAGCAGCTTTACCCGCGAGACTCCAGGCAGGTGAATAAACTACACCAGAGCAGCAGCACCTGAGAGACTTTCCCGAAGTTTCCCGGAGAGAGGGAGCCCAGCTTCACAGCAACAGCAGTACAAGCTTTGCAAAGGAACTTTGTCGGGGTAAGGCCTGTGCTGGCGCTCTGCCCGGCAAGACAACTTTCACCCACCATCGCAGGTAGGCTCTGAGCCTGGCAGCTCAGCAATCGTCTGGGGTTCCTGGGCCCAGTGCTTCATGGTCAGCTAACATCTGGCGATAAGTTTGATATCCAGGTAAACTAGGGTTGCTAGAGTCATCTGTGAGCTGTCTGGGCAGTGTGTAGTTCAACACTTTCCATCTGACACCCAAAATGACAAGACAGAGGAGCAAAACGCAGCCAGAGAACTCAACCCCACCCAGAACACGTCCAGGAAACAATGATATAGGAGAACTAGGAAGCCACATACCTGCAATTTCTGACACGATCGCATCTTAAGTAAAGAAACAACTCCATTAGGCAATAGAAGAGATTAAAGCAGAAATAATCTCTCAGGCAAAAAATGAAGTGAAAATAATAATGGAAGAAATGCTCTGCACATATAAGAAACGGATAAAAGAACAGAAGAATATAGGAAATAAATGGAAACATTACATGATCAATTTAGGAATGAATTAGAATGTATGAAACAGACTCAAAGAGATTGCCAGGAAATGAAAACTTCCATTGAAAGCTTGCAAAACCGCTTCAGTGAAGCTGAACATAGAATTTTAGATCTTGAAGACAGCATGGCATCTAGAGACCGTGAAAGGAAGGATCTCTTAAAGTCATCAAGGATCCAGGAAAATTTAATCCAACAGCTCCAAGATGAGGCAAAAAGAAATAATATCCAAGTAATACGAATCAATGAAATAGCAGGAGGCAACACAAATGACATAAAAAGAATACTTGCAGAAATAATAGTAGAAAATTTCCCAAACACAGTAAGAGATACTGAAGTATACTTCAACAAAGCATATAGAACCCCAACAAGCTATAACCCAAACAAAGCCACACCCAGACATATAATAGTCAGGACCCGAGACATCCAGCAAAAGAACACAATAGTAAAAGCAGCTAGAGAAAAGAAGCAGATCACCTATAAAGGAAAGCCCATCAGAATCACAGCAGACTTCTCAACACAAACCATGAAATCAAGAAGAGCTTGGAGCCAGGTATTACAGATTATGAAACAAAACAGCTTCCAACCCATACTGATGTATGCTACAAAACTATCCTTCAAATTCAATAGAGAAATAAAATATTTCCACAACAAAGAACAACTGAAGAAGTTCATGAGTGCCAAACCAACATTACAAAAAGTACTAAAAGATATTCTTCACAGAGAATAATGAGACCACAAACTCAAGAACAACAATAGAAAGGAAGCTTTAAGCAGAACAAGCAAGTAAACAGATAGCAAAATAGGAAAGCAACAAGTAAATAGCATGACAAGAATAAGCCAACATACAATAGTTATAACCATGAATGTAAATGGCCTCAATTCACCAGTCAGAAGAAACAGACGGGCAGAGTGGATTAAGAAACAAAATCCAACAATATGCTGTTTACAGGAAACACATTTTACTCAAAAGGAAATCCACAGACTGAAAGTTAAAGGATGGAAAACAATTCTCCATGCAACAGGTTCCCAGAAAAAAGCAGGGGTAGCTATTATGTTTGCAGATAATGCAAACTTCAATCTGAAAACAATCGAGATAAAGAAGGCCGCTACATACTAGTTAGGGGAAAGCTGCAAGAGGAGAGGTAACAAGGCTAAACATTTATGCACCAAATACTGGGGCACCAAACTTTATAAGTCAAATCTTAACAGACATGAAGAACCAAATAATTAATAACACTATTGTAATAGGGGACCTAAACACCCCTTTGATGCAAAGAGACAGGTCAACTGGACAAAAACTCTGCAAAGAAATAACAGACCCAAACCAAAGGTGCAAACAAATGGACTTAGTAGATGTATACAGGGTGTTCCACCCCACAACATCAGGATACACATTTTTCTCAGCTGCACATGGGTCTTTCTCTAAAATAAACCACATTCTAGCCCATAGAGCATACCTACCTAAAAGCAAAACAATTGAAATTAACCCATGCATGTTATCTGACCACAATGTAATGAGATTGGAAATTAATGACAAAGGGAACTCCATCCCCAGTACCGCAAAAAAAAAAAAAAGGGAACTCCAAAAACACCATAAACACTTGGAAATTAGACAATAACCTCCTGAATAACCAATGGGTCACACAAGAAATTAAAGAAGAGATTAAAAAATACCTACAAACAAATGAAAATGCAAATACAACCTACCAGAATCTGTGGGATGCAATGAAAGCAGTCCTCAGAGGGAAATTTATAGTGATGAACTCACATATAAAGAAAACAGAAAGAGCAAACAAACAGCCTAATGCTACACCTCAAACTTCTACAAAAAGAACAAGCCAAACCAAAAGCCCAAAGAAGGAAGGAGATTATAAAACTCAGGGCAGAAATTAATGCAATTGAGATGAAGAAAACACTACAAAAAATAAATAAATCAAAGAGTTGGTTCTTTGAAAGAATTGAATAAAATAGCCAACCTTATCAAAAAAAGAAAGAATTCAAATTCATGCAATAAGGAATGAAAAGGATGAAATCACTACAGACCCCACAGAAATTCAAAAGATCATTATTACCTACTTAGAAAATCTGTACTCCCATAGGATAGAAAACTCAGAAGAAATGGAAAGATTCCTAGAAATGTACGAACTACCAAAATTGAATCAGGAAGATACAAAAATCCTGAACAACCCAATATCAATTAATGAGACTGAAAATGTCATTAAAAACTTACTGACAAAGAAAAGCCCAGGTCCTGATGGATTCATAGCAGAATTCTATAAAAGATTCAGCGAAGACTTAATGCCAACACTCCTCAAACTCTTTAATGAAATTGAAAAGAAAGCAATTCTCCCTAACTCATTTCTGGAGGCAAGTATTATACCGATACCAAAAGCAGAGAAGGACCCAACTAAGAAAGAGAACTATAGCCAATTTCCCTAATGAACATAGATGCAAAGATACTCAACAAAATACTAGCAAATACAATGCAGCAAATCATAAGGAAAATTATACACCATGATCAGTTTGGATTTATTCCAGGAATGCAGGGATGGTTCAATATTTGCAAATCAATTAATGTAATATATCATATCAATAGAGTCAAAGACAAAAACCACATCATCTCAACAGATGTGGAAAAAGCTTTTGATAAAGTCCAACATGCATTCATGTTAAAAACCCTAGAAAAAATAGGAATAGATGGCCTTTACCTCAATCTGATCAAAGCCATCTATGACAAATCAACAGCCAACATCACACTAAATGTGCAAAAAATGAAAGCTTTCACTTTAAACTCAGGAACAAGACAAGGATGTCCACTGTCACCACTCCTATTCAGCATAGCTCTGGAAGCATTAGCCAGAGCAATTAGACAAGATAGAGAAATAAAAGGAATAAGGATAGGAAAGGAAGAAGTAAAACTATCACTATTTGCAGATGACATGATTCTTTACATGGAAGACCCCAAAAACTGCACAAGAAGACTCCTTCAATTAACAGACAAATTCAGCAGAGTAGCTGGATACAAAGTCAACACCCAAAATCAATAGCATTCCTATACACAAACAACAAACAGTCTGAGAGAGAAATTAAGGAAACCATACCTTTTAAAATAGCATCCAAGAAATTGAAATATTTAGGAATCAATCTAACAAAGGATGTAAAAGATTTATTCAATGAAAACTACAGTACTCTGAAAAAAGAGATTGATGAGGATTTCAATAAATGGAAAAACATTCCCTGCTCATGGTAAGGAAGAACCAACATTGTGAAAATGGCCATACTACCAAAATTGTTATACAGATTCAATGCAATTCCCATTAAACTACCATTAGCATACATCACAGATCTAGAGAAAACATGCCTTAAATTCATCTGGAACCTGAAGAGACCCAGAATAGCAAAAGCAATCCTGGGCAACAAGGACAACTCAGGTGGAATCGCAATCTCTGACCTGAAATTATACTACAAAGCTACTGTAATAAAATCAACCTGCTATTGGCTAACAAACAGACCTGAGGATCAATGGAGCAGACTGGAAGATGCAGTCATAACCACTAACACACTCAGCCACCTAATATTTGACAAAGGGGCCAAACAAACTCACTGGAAAAAAGATGGCCTGTTTAATAAATGGTGCTGGAAAAACTGGCTTGCCTCTTGCAAAAGACCGAAGACAGACCCAAGTCTATCACCATGCACCAAACTGAAGTCAAAATGGATCACAGATCTCAATATTAAAACAGAAACTCTAAATCTATTGGAAGAGAAAGTAGGTAAAAATCTTGAAGACATAGGAGTAGACAGAGAGTTCATGAACAAAAATCAAACTGCAAGGGAAACACTTCAAAGAATCAATAACTGGGACCTCATCTTACTGAAAAGTTTTTGCACATCTAAAGAAATCACCAGCAAAGTGAAAAGAAAACCCACAAATTGGGAAAAACTCCCAGATGGCTGTCCCTCGGACAAAGGTCTTCTATCTAGAACATACAAAGAATTAAAAAACATGAACCTGTCCAAATTCAAAGACCCAATCCAGAAATGGGCATCTGAGATGAATACACACTTCTCAGATGAAGTAATACAAATGGGCAAATAAATATATGAGAAATGTTCTACACATCTTTAGTCATTCGAGAAATGCAAATAAAAACATTAAGATTTCGTCTCACCCCAGTAAGATTGGCCAGCATTAAGAAATCATCCAATAACAAATGCTGGCGAGGCTTTGGAGAAATAGGGACTCTACTGCACTGCTGGTGGAATTGCAGACTGATTAAACCACTGTGGAGATCGGTTTGGAGATTCCTCCACAAACTAGGTCTAGAGGTCCCATTCAACCCAGCTATCCCCCTTCTGGGTATTTTCCCAGAAGATCTGAAAACATCGTATCACCATAATATATGTGCACCCATGTTTATAGCAGCACAATTTGTAATAGCTAAATTGTGGAAGCAACAAATGTCCATCCACAGAGGACTGGATTTTAAAAATGTGGCATTTTTATATAATGGAATATTACTCAGCTATGAAGGACAGATTTGGGGCTTTTGTAGGCAAATGATCACAATTGGACACCATACTCATAAGTGAAATAAATCAGAGGTTCATGTGCAGGCAACATATTGTGTCACTGGTGTAGGAATCTGAAGGTGGGACTGTGGATTGGGGGATGTGAAGGGAATCTGCTCAAAGGTAGGGAGCAGGTGGGATTGGGGAAAGCAGAAAAGGAAGGGACAAATATGTACCTATGTGTATATATGCAGGATGGCTAATATGGTGCCACTGTTGACCTGTGTCGCTTTATGGTAAGGAACAGTTCATGATTGATTGATCAAGATTGTATGTCTATGTGTGATTTCCAGAGCATGCACTTCGAGGTTATCAATGTGTGGTAGCAACCATTGGTGATTCCCTGTCACTTTGTCTGTAATTCAATTTTGACTGTACTGCTCTTGTGCTACTTTGTGTCTTTTTGTTAATGTTTTCCTTTTTTTTTTTGTTTTTTTGGGTTTTTTTATACTTTTAAAAATTAAAAATAAATAAATAAATATATTCTAATAACAAAAAAAAAAGTAGAGGGAAAGTTTAAGAGAAAAGGACAAAAACATCTCTGTGAAAGAGGTATGTGTTGATTTGGGGCTTTTCCAGAGAAAAAAAAGTGTTTAATTAGGACATAGCGGAAAAGTGAGACCCTAAGAAACATCAGACCCAAAGGCAAAGCGGGACACTTAGGAAGAGAAGTGATTGTTATGGCTTGTATCTTGGTGTCCCCTCAAAGCCACATGTCTCATAGGTGGGGCTTTCAGGGATTGGCTAGATCTAGGCATGTGATACTGGGATTAAGGGTGTGTGTGGTACCAAATTAGCTCACTGACCAGAATTTGCATAATTCTAGGTGACATCACCAAAAAGGCTGGTAGCCTGGATGAGATAAAAGGGAAGGGTTGCTACTGGTTGTTGCTTGCTACTTCCTGCTTGCCATGCCATAGACTGTTTCTCCTCTGTGATGACCCTCTACCTTGAAGCCAGCTGACTATAGACTGAAACCTCTACAACTATAAACCAAAATAAACCTTCCTTAGAGCTGTGGGTATTGGGTATTGTGTGTCAGTGATGAGAAAGTAAGACACATTCGTAGCTACAAACTTCCCTCCATAAACTGCCCTTATTGTATCCCAGAGATTCTGCTATGTTGTGTTTCCATTTTCATTTGATTTTAGGAATTTTCAACCTTCCCCTAAGATAAGAAAATTAGGCTCTGGGAAGTTAAGCAACTCGACAAAGGCTGCAATGCTAATAATTGACAGATTGAAGATGCAAATCCTGATCTCCTGACTCCAAACCTGTATTTATGTCACAGTGAGGATGTTATAAAGAAGATAACACTACATAAGCAAATGAGCTATCCTTCTGTGAGAAGTCAGCCATTTCTGAAAGCAAACACCAGGAGTATACATCGAAACCACCCAGATTCATTCTAAAGAATTCTACAACACATTAGCACTTTCAAAGACAGAAGTGACCCATATAATGCACTGAAGTCAAAATATTGCTTCTGTAGCCAGGGGTGGTGGCGCACGTCCATAATCCTAGCTCTTAGGAGGCTGAGGCAGGAAGATCTCCAGAGTTTGAGGCCAGCATGAGCTACATAGTGAGACCCTGTCTCAAAATAACAACAACAAATCTAGCTTCTGTGTCCCACACTGGATGATCATACTGAGACCTAAATTCTTATAAGCCCTCTCTCCACTGACAGTCATACAGCATACAGCATATAGCATACAGCATTACAGAATATAGTATATAGCATACAGAATATAGCATATAACATACACCATACTTTGAAGCCAAGCACATGCAGCTTCTTGTTTCAAGTGGTTCTCACCTTCCCTTGAGACATCCAACTGCTGGGCTCATTCACGCTGGATGAGCTCACAGGCACAGAAAAGCATTAATACATGGTTCTCCTCCTCGCACACATCCCTGCACCAGGAAAGAAGCATGTCCTGTGTGCTTGCTCACAAGTGTGCCATAAATTATAGCTCATTTTCTGAGGATTTCCACGAAACGGTGAGACGTTGGAAATTGAAGTTCTGTGGCCAGAGGAGGTTGTGGAATTTTGTTCTGTGGAAATAGAACTGTGCAATTTTAAGGCTAAAAGAAACCTTCCAAGTACATCCCGCCAAGGGCAGGGCTGAGCTGAAACCATCACTGGTGTTTAATAACATGCCTTTTCCCTCCTGCATCTTTCCCTCCTCGCACAGTAAGGACATCAATAGGAAGAAAATGCATCAATACTTTTTTATTAAACTCTCTTTGCCTTTTCATTTCATTCTTTTTTTACCAGCAACTATGCCATGTTTCCTAAGCAGATTTCAGCTTGTCCTTCCTAGCCTTGTCCTTCCTTACAAGAGTGGGAACAGCAAACCTGTGAGGATGTGTTTGCTCTTTGGCCCCAACACACACCCCACCCTCGTCTCTTCAGAAGCCTCCAGCCTGGGGAAAGGGACGCCCAGAGTCAGCAACTGCCCATTCCTTCCCCTGACTGAGCAGTGTGGTGGCCTCAGCCACAGCCCTCACAGGGATGGGAACAGGCAGAACTTTAGAGGGAAGTGGGTTTGGGATACATCTTTGAGCACTGTTAATTCTTGACCATCTGTGAGCTGAAAATGGGCCTGGGGCCTCCAAAAAGCGGACACAAATCATCACGTTCCCCCTACACTGAGGGAAAGTAGCAGGACCTGTTCTCGGATTTGGCCATGCTGTGGGCAGGAGCACGGAAGCCCTGGGGTGAGGGGACAGGGGCGTGTTAGATAATGGTGTCGGCTCTACAACCACTGCCCCACACCCATTTACACACTCCCAAACTGTACAATCGTGATTTTCGTTCAGCACTTCCAACAGCTTCCCATAATCAAATCTTTTCTGTCATAGCCAACAAGCCTCGCCCCTAATTCTCCCTCTTAAGATGCATTCCTACCATGCTGCCTTTCTTTCATTTTTTTTTTCTTTTTTGAGACAGGGTCTCACTATGCAGGTTAGACTGGACTTGAGTTCACTTTGTGGCCCAGCCTGGTCTTGAACTCACAATGATCCTCCTGCCTCAGCCTCCCCAGTGCTGAGATTATAGGCGTGCACCACCACGCCCGGCTTGCCTTTCTTTCTGTCCCTAGAAACCAGCTTATGCTCACACCCAGCCATTCTCTCAACCAGGTTGCTTCTTCTCTACTTCATCTCAGGGCTGGCTCCTGTCACTTTGTGTCACGTCAGCTGTCAGTTGTATAAAGTCTTTCCTTCACCTCTTCAACTGCTCCTTCAAAACACCATTCATTTTATCATACTTGAGGTAAAAATGTGCATTTATTTTATAGCATGAAAAATAATACTGACAAGCCAGGCATGGTGGCACATGCCTGTAATCCCAGCACTCGGGAGGCTGAGGCAGGAGGATCATTGCAAGTTTGAGATCAGCCTGGGCTAAAGTGAGCTCAAGCCCAGCCTGAGCTGCATGCATAGCAAGGCCCTGTCTCAAAAAAACAAACACACACACACACACAAAATAAAATAATACTGAGTTATAAAAGCAGTAACTACAAGATTAAAAATCACATTATGAAAACAGGTGACATGTCGCTGTTTTCCTAGTTTGTTCTGTTTTCTTGTTTTGTTCTAGTTTGGGTTTTCATTTGGTTTGATCTGTGTTCAATGAGTGCTGACACTTAAAATTCTTACTCAAGGCCTCTTTGTAGCTTTGCTACCACCTTCTGGCAAAATAATGAACATCTTAAGATCTTTGATTAAGACGTTTCCAACTTATTTATTGCACGTTATAAACTTATTTCACTCGTACCCATTGCTGTACCTGGTGTTCACTGGAGAACACTAATCCTGCATCCTCCTTCATAGTGCCAGGGTTTTTCCCTCACTGTCACGTTCTGTGATAGCAAGAGGCCAGAGGTTCTCCTTGCTCCTTCCAAAATGTGATCCCTGTCACACTGTTTTTCCTTCTCTTCCCTTAAAGAACTACACTGAATATCACTGAACCAAAGTTGCCACCAGTCATAGGTCAAATAAAAATCACGTACTTCCTGACAAGATGTACTAAAGCTCCTTAGGTATCCTTGCCAACAATGCATAACCTGAATTTGGTTATCAGTTATCAGTATGCAGGGGCTGGGGATATAGCTCAGTGGAATAAGCGCCTGCCTAGCAAGTGCAGGGTCCTGAGTTCAATCCCCAGTACCGGAAAAAAAAAAAAAAAAAAAAAAAAAAATTTATCAGTATGCATCAAATAACCCAAATTGATACTAAATAAATAAGTGGTACGTTCCAAAGTCCAGAAAGCCTGAATAAGTGCTTTAAAGGAGCAAAAGAAGACATAATTAAAAAAAAAAAAAAATACTATGTATTCCTGGATTGGCTCTTGATCCAAAACCGAGGACATTGGTGGAACTGTAAAATCAGTAAGATTAGATAATTGTATCTGTGTTAGTTCCATGCTTTTGTAATTATAATGTAGTTATATGAGATACTAATAGTGTAAGACACTCAGTGAAGTGCTTGCAAAAATTCTTTGTATTGGTTTTCATTCTTGTTGTTTTGGTTTTACTTTTTGCAATGCTTAGATCGAACCCAAGCTTTATGCATGCTAGGCAAGCACTCTACCACTGAGCTACACTTTCAGCTCTACTGTTTTTGTAACTTTTTAAGATATGAAGTTATTTCAAAATGAAAGGAATTAAAAGATTTTTAGAACTATAGACTATGTGAGGTTCATACCAGGTAAGTCTCCATATGCTATGGCTTGTGTCTAGATGCCCTCCCCAAAGCTTCTTGTCATCACAGGTAGGGCTTTTCAGAGGCAGCTGGATCTAGAACGTGTTGACACTGAGATTGACTCCTGGTGCAATGTTGAGATTAAGGATGTGCGTGCTACCCACCCTAAGGGCAAGTAGCCTGAATAAGATAAAAAGGACAGAGAGAGGCTAACCACTTGTCACTCATCTGCTTTTGCTGTCTTTAACCTGCCATGAACTGTTTCTGCTCTGTGATGCCCCTCAGCCATGTGCCACTCCGCCTTGGAGCCAGCTGAGTATGAACTGAAACCTCTATAAACTGTAAGCTAAATAAAGCTTTTCTCCTTTAACTTTGGGTGTTGGGTATTTTGTCTCAGCAATGAGAAAAGTAACTAAGACACCATATTTCTGTCACTGTCTGACCTCAGTACCTTTTACCCAAGCACATCAAATTCATCTACTGTTCTATTCTCTTTTCCTGATCATTCATGTCAAACTAATTTTCTTCCGCCTCTCCTTAGCCACCATTGAAATCTTGAATCAAAGCCCCAAACTAAACCACTGACATTACATTTGTATAGCATCCATCACCACCCTGCCTCTGTCATATACCACCTTCCTTCTACTTCTTAGAGAGGATGGATGGATAAGAAAGAGTGTGTCTATGCAGCTTAGGCCTTGAACTCACCAGGTAGCTCACACTAGCCTCACGCTTATGGGGATCTTCCTGCCTCAGCCTGAGCGCTAGGATTACAGTGTGCACAACCCTGCTGGGTTACCTTCTTTCCCACTTTACAGTCCACATCCAACACCTTAGATGTTCTCTTGCAAACTCTCTTAACTTCGCTGCCTACCTCATCTTCTTCCCCCTCTCACCTGGAAAACTCAACACTTCTAAACATAGTACCCACTCAAACACCTGGGGTCACTAGAAGGGTATAAACTGCCGGCAGTCTCATTTAAAATTATAAGCACAATGGGCAGTAATACCCATGGGGGCACTGATACTTCCAAATAATCCTTCTTCATAAGGCTGGTAAATTTACAATCCAACTGTTGAAGAAATCAAGTTTAGACTGTGTTCCAATCAGTATTTTTGGAGCTACTTCATTGCTGGCATTCCTGAAATTTTTGGAAAAGGAAGAAAATGAGCTTGATACAGAGTATCTGTGATATTCTTTTTCATCCTAGAAAAAAAAGTTTTGTCATAATGCAAAGAGAAAAAAAATTTTGTCATCTAGATTTGTAAAACAAAAAATTCAAAAATTAATTTAGGTCATACTTCTGTCTTTATGCTCATGCACCAAGTAGTCTTTCAACCACTTTCACATCACCCTCTTCCTACCCCCAAACTTAGAAAAGACTCTTAAAAAGTGACAGGCCATCCTTCACATCAGTGCAAATCAATGTGTGTTACTGGTCCAAAATGAATCAAATATAGAAACAGAGACGCTACCTATGAGCACATGCAAAAACTTGATGCTGCTGTAATAGGAAACATGGGATATGTTACGAAGGGTGTGGACCAGCTCAGGTGGTAAGCAAGTTCTAGACATGAGCAGCCATTGCAATGCATAACATTTTATACGTTCTGTCAACTACAATCTAAGATAACAATAAAGCTTAGAAAATGTAAACCTTTATTTTTCTAACTCGTTATTTTTACAATTTTGTTAATCAAGCAAATTTTTAAACTTATGGTTTTAAAACTGCATGGGAAATACCTGAAAGAATCAATAACTGGGATTTCATCTTATCGAAAAACTTTTGCACATCAAAAGAAATCACCAACAGGGTGAAAAGAAAACCCACAAATTAGGAAAAAATTTTAGCCAGCTGTCCCGCAGATAAAGGACTCCTCTCTAGAACATATAAAGAATTTTAAAAATTCAGTTCCCCAAAATTCAAAGACCCAATACAAAAATAAGCATCTGACATGAGTAAACAATTCTCACATGAAGAGATACAAATGACAAATAAATACATGAAAAAATGTTCAACACCATTAGTCATTTGAGAAATGCAAATTTAAACAACGCTGAGATTCCATCTCACCCCAGAATGAATGGCTGTCATCAAGAAATCAACCCATAACAAATGCTGGAGGGTCTGTGGGGAAAAAGGAACTCTTCTCCACTGTGGGTGGGAGTGTAGACTGGTGCAACCACTGGGGAAATCAGTCAGTAAACTAGGATTAGAAGTCCCATTCAATCCAGCTATTCTCCTCTTTGGTATTTTTCCAGAAGAACTGAAAACATACCACAGCGATATATGTGCACCCATGTTTATAGCAGCACAATTTATAATAGCTAAATCTTAGAAACAACCCAAATGTCCATCAGCTAAGGAATGGATAACAAAGATGTGGTATTTTTATACAATGGAGTATTACTTAGCTATAAAGCAAGATTAAACTAGAGGCTTTTACAGGTAAATGGTTGCAACTAGAGACCACACTCTTTAGTGAAATAATCAGATTCACCATTGTAAACACTGTATTTCCTCCCTACTGTAAGAACTTGAAGAGTAAATAAAATCTGAAAGGTACAATAGATATTGTAAAAGGGAAAAGAAACTGCTCAAATAGGAAGGAGCAACTGGGATGAAGAAGGGGAGAGGAAAAAGAAGAGGGAAAAAATATGTGTGTATATGTATGTATACACACACACACAGAGGATAGCTAGGATAATTGTACTACTAATATCTGTTGGTTTATTGAAAGGAACAGTTAATGTGTAACTGATCAATCTTGCGTGCCTATATACTGGTTATCTGTGCAACCATTTTGAAGATGACATTATATAATATAACAACCATTGTTAATATCCTATCACCATGTTTTCAAATTCTGTATCATTTTTTTCTCTTCTCTATGCTGTTTCATGTATGTATTTGTTTTTGTTATCTTAGGTTTTTTTAAATGAAAAACAAAATTTATATATACATATATATGGATAGCTGGAATAAGTGCATTGCTGATCTCTGGTTTACTGAAACAGTCAACGCTTAAAATTTTCTCTTTTCTTGACCAATTTTGCCTGCTTGAATCTGGAAATCAGAATAACTGATCGGAGAACAATATGCAGTATAGGAATCATTGCTGACCTCCTACCATCTTGTATGGTAAGCTGTGCATCACTTCCAATTTTTTTTGTTACTGTCTTTGATTGTTCAATCAATCTTACATTCTTACATCTAGTGGACTGAGCAATTTCATTGAACAGTATGTAATATAGCAACCACTGTAAATGGTTTCCATCATTTTGTTTTGAGGTCATACATCATTTTTATTGTTTTTGTGTTGTTTTGATTTTGTCTTCGTTGTTGTTTTGTCAGTTTTTTTAATTTTTAAAATAAAAAGAAATGAAAAAATTAAATTTATGGTTTTATACTACCAGCTTAAAGAAGTCACTTCTATTGTTTATTTTATATTTTATGAATAATGTTTATGATCAAAATAGTAGATTTTGGCATTATGGTTATTTCCTAGTCACTTATTTTTAATTTTAAAATCTTTAATCTAATTTATTATTATTAATGGTAGTATTATTATTATAATTTAAGGTACTGGAGATTGAACTCAGGGCCCTGTACATACTAGGCAAGCCATCTACCACTGCGCTGCAACCTTATCCCTAAATTTTTTTAATTTGAAATTCCTTCAATAATAATACAAAGAATAATACAAAGAATTCCCATATTCTTTTTACTCACATTCACCAATTTTTAACACTTTATCAATTTGCTTACATATATTCATATTCTAAACCATTAGAAATCAATGTGCCTTTCTACTTGTTATCTTTTGAGTTTCATTTGGAAAACCAACAGTGTGTCTTCCTTCATTGAAAAAGTCTTGTTATTTAAAAAAAAAAACCCTCAGATGATCTTAATAATGTATTGACACAGTAAAACTTATGAATGACAGTAAAAACTAACGGCTTGGACTCGAGAATATACTTGACATCGAATCTTATGATAAACAAGCACTACTGTTGGCTGAGATAAACGGATACTGAGAGGAGGAGCACTGCCAACAAAGTCTGAATCGAACTCTCGGGTTGGATGCTTAAGAATGTAAATCAAACAGCCATATTTACTCATCTTCTCAACCGTTTTAGCATTTTCAATAACTTTAATACTTTCATACAACAAATTCCAAAGGCAAATTAGAGCTAAGGACAAAAATTAAAGTTATAATTTAGACAGACAAAATGTATACAGACTGCAGTAACACAATAGCAACATCTTAGAAACTGGGTAGAATGTTGTGACTTTTGTTTTCTATCAAGAGATGGAAATTAATCTGGAATTCACTTACTTCATCAAACGACAATTTAACCTTAAATATAATAAAACAGGACAAATGGTTAAAACTACTTATAAAGGACTGAGATGAATTTTGGAAAATGTAGCTCTGCTTGCTTTATTTTGCATAAAAGTTAAAAACTAATCTCCAAGCGCCGTCTCTGTGGCGCAATCGGTTAGTTAGCGCATTCGGCTGTTAACTGAAAACTAATCTCCAGAGTTTCGTTATGAGCTTAAATTCTCTTCTCTAATCTACTCTGTAGGCTGATTTTTCCATGTGTGTTATTTTTAAAAGACAGAAAGTTTAGCTATACGTTATCCCCTATAACACTCATCAATTCAATCTAGATAAATTTTAACAAGAAAACGTTCATTTATCACATGAAAAACTAAATATTGATATAGATAGGTATTTGTTTAGAACTACATTTAGACATTTAATATGAGAAAGTAGCCATTATACTCAACTTTCTGTTTAGTTTTTATCTGCAGTTTTGTAAAGTCTTTTGTTTGTTCTAATGGTAATATTTTTGCTGAATAACAAACATGAGACATTTTATGTATTTGTTTTTATATAATATTTCTAATAATATTTTGTTGTATTTTATGAAAGTCCTGGTCCACAACTCATTAGGGATAACAAATCTTACCAGCTAACTTGGAACACTGCAGGTGCTTGCATATTCTCCAGATAGCCACTAGGTGGTGCCCAAGGATCTTCTCCCTGACTGCTTGCAGGCCCCTTGCCATGGCAAACTCCAGTTAGAGTAATGTATTTCCCATACATCCAGGCAGAATTGTCAGGCTTTCCCTACCCATCAAATCCACATATGTAAATATGAGGTTAACTTATACAAATTAAGATGTATACTCTCATATAAATATTTTGCCAATTGTTGAGAGGTATTTTTCAAAGAAGCATGTCCATACAGCAAAGCTATTAAACTATTATTATCAGGAAAACTATTTGAGATCTCTTTGACTGATAGTAGTGACAAGAGCCAATTATATCCAGTCCAAATTAGAAAGGAAGTCTGTAAGACTTCACTGCTCACACCTCCCAGTCAGGGTACTAGCAGAATGGTAGAACGCAATTCTGAAGCACACCCGAAATCTGTCCAGTCCAAACCTTAAGAGGCAGATGTTTTGCACGCAGCACCCATGAGTAGAGGAGCCAGAGCCAACAGAAAAACACCCCACACAATGCTGACAGGCAGCCCAGGCCTCTTGCTGCCGCCCCCTCAGGAGCCAAGGACACACCTATATGTAAAGACACGCTGGATGCTGTTAAAAGTACAAATGAAAAATGCCCAGGCTTTGCACTCATGAGTAGAATTCAATCCTGAGGAACTCCGCCATAGCTTCCTTGTATGTGGAAGCTCACCAGAGAAATCGATTCCTTCAGCCTCACTGAAGTGTGGTAACTAAAACCTTTTAAGAATCACCACAGCCTTTAGCTTTCAACAGCTTCTTCCCCAGCGGAAGACTTTTGCATCAGTGAGGCACAAAGCAAAAATGAACTACGCCTATGGCCAAACGAAAACCATGCCATGTGAGAGCTGTCGAGTTTCCAGGCCTGCCATTCACAGCTGGGAGTCTGATTTCCAAGTTGGTTATGTCTACTCTAGCCATTCTTCATGCTTACCGACACCCAAGCACTCAGAAACTTCTACGTCTCCCCTCCTCACTGTCCTTGTTTTGTTCAGGGCAGCTGGCAACCGAGTTTCTGGGTTGAATGTGGTAGGAGTACCGCTCTGTCAAAGAGAAGCGCAGCAGAATGCCAGCCACTGGTACGCCTCAGTGCATGCAGACAGGCAGCAGCAGCCCATTACTGCCAACAATCGCACCTCCCTCCTCATGGCCTTCGGTTCTGAGACAACATAAAGAATCACTGTAGCCATGGAATGCAGAGGAGTTCGCATTGGTGGGTCAGTCTCTGAAGAACACTTTCTTTCTTGGATTAGTTTCTAGCTGAGGACTTTAGCAGTTATTTCTGGTTAGTACCATGACTTTTCTTAAGAGGCTTCTTAGGACAAGGACCAAAGCCTAGAAATAACCCAGCACAGCTGTTTTCTAAGTCTAAACAGAGCCTCATTTATCTTCCTTTAACATACAGCTTTTAAACCTGTTCCAAAACCTGCTCATCTTGTTTGTCCATTAGTAGGTTCCCAATTTGAGAAGGCACCAATTTAAAGGGGAGGACTTGGTAAGACAGATTACTTAGAAAGGTGGGGGGGAAAGCTTAGGAAAACCATAGGGTCAGCCTGAGCTACTACTAACCCTACCAGCAAGTATTATCCCTCAGCCACAAGGTGAGGACAAGCAGTTACTGGAACCAAAAGAAGGAAGTGATAGAGGAAGTCACACTGAACGGACAGCTTTAAGGCGCCTCAACCCACTTGGCTCTCCTTTCACCATGGACCCAGCCCAACCAAAACTTGGGAGCATGGCCCAGTGACACAAAGCACGTGTCAACACCCAGGACAGAGGGAGAGGTAACAGCGAATCTGGGGAACAGATGGAACACATTTTTAAACTTCTTACAGTAAAACGCACATAGTCAGGAACGAGGGAGTGTGTTTGAGGTAAGGGGGAGTTCTGAATATTGTGACAGGAATTAAAAAGTTCATGTCTTTTAGGAGAAGAAATTTCTACTTACATATTGACCTCATATTTAGATGCCCTTCATAGCACATATCCAAACCCATTTACCTTCTGCATTTTCTCATGCCCTCCCAATAGAAAGATTGGGTTTCCTTGAGGGGGGAAACAAAGTTCCACCAACTACCATTCATTACAAGCTCGGATCAATTTTCTATATGCCCACCTGAAACCTAAAACTTCAGGCAACCATGGCGTCATCCATATCGTTTGTGTCGGGGAAAACAGGGAAACGGGGACATAAAACACTGTTGTGACAATTCTGGCTTCCGTCAGGTCTGTATTGGTCATTATAGTTGCCTTTTCCCACTACCTATCCCAGGTTCCCTTTCACTTCTCCCAGAACCTTTATAAGGTGTATCAGGTGCTATCAAAAATATGGTGAATGGCACTGCGGAATGCCACGCAACACAAAGGGACGCTTGTAAAAACATTACCGTGTGCCCTCATTCGCCTTATTTCCCCCAATCTGCACCATGCAACTTCTGGCTCTTGGCCAAAGTCAAAAGAACCACAAAAGGTAAACATTTTGAATCAATTCAGGACACTGGGGCAGCCACGAAAGCACAACTAAAGATACTCGTAAGAAGGGACTTCCGGAACTGCTTCAGAAAATGTCAAGAAGCTGGGCAAGGTGGTGCACACCTATAATCCTAGCACTTCAGAGGCTGAGGCAAGAGGATTGATGTGAGTCTGAGACCAGCCTGGGCTACATAATGAGACCATCTCAAAAAAAATGTATCAAGATCAATATCAAGTGTGGAGAAGTATTTTGAAGGGGATTAATGGTAATGGTTTTTTTTTGTTTTTTTTTTTTTTGAGTCAGGTTCTCACTGTGTAGTTCAGGCTGGGTTTGAACTTGCTATGTATCCCAGGCTGGCCTCTGCCTGCCTCAGCCTCCTGAGTGTTAGGATTACTTTGCCAATTATTCCAGTGAGCCTAAAATAACCAAAGGAAAATCTCCACGGCTGAAGCAATGGAACCACTGCTTCCTTCCACACAAGGTCCCCAACACTCATACACGTGTCAAAGAACTACAGAAGCAAGGGAGGAAAGAGGCTTTAAAATGGACAGAGTTACAATCACCACTTGAACTTACCAAGTGATCACCCTCATGACTGATAGTGAAGTAACCTGGCCTGACGTATCTTAGGTATGACGCAGTTCGGCGTCCAACATCTCACTTATGTAGTGTTCTTGCAAAAGACATTTAACCTGACTTGAGCCATGAGGAAAGAGAAATCCAGAATGGGAGACCATTATAAGGCAATTAAACTGGACTTTTTAAAATTAAGGACTTGAACATACAGCCTTGCACATGCTAGGCAAGCCTTCTTCCACTGAGCCTCATCTCCAGCATTTTTTTTTAGTGTCCTAAGCTGCCTAGGTTGGGCTTGAACTTTCAATCCTCTTTCTTCAAACTTGCAACTAACTGGGATTACGAGTATGTGCCACCACACTCAGCAACCTGAACTCTTGGTCAATGTCATGGAAAACAAAAACAATAGGAAATCTAGTGTTTCCTGTTGCTATGACAAACCACCTAAGGCTGGTTTTTTAAAGTTGATTAGTACAGACTGGAAAGCTGTAAGATGAGGTAGCCCCAGCATTTCAGCCTCTAGTTCAAGCACTCTTGGCTATGTCACAACCTATCAGAGTAATGGCGAGGAATATGGTTGCATGCAGCAGAGGACACATATAAAAGGCAAAAGGCAGCATCACTTTAGAACACTCTCCTGAGAACTCACCAAGGTCCATCAAGAACTACATTAGTCTCCTCTGAGGACACTGTCCTATGTGACTTCATTATACTGCACTAGACCCTACCACAGAAGTTCTCCTCCCAACACCATCACACTGGGCACCAAGCTTTCAACTTATAAACCCTTGGGGGACACACTCAAAACTATACCTAAACTGTGCAGAATTACTCTAGGAAAGGCAAAGGAGACTAAGAAGCAAATGAAGTACACGAACATTGCCCAGATCTGCATTAGGGTAAGAAATGTAGAGTATTTGGGGGAATTGGGGAAAAAAATGACTCAATATTAGAAAAAAGTATTGAATTAATTTTTCTAGGTTGCAGTAATACTGAGGTTAGGCAGGAGAATGTCTACTCTTAGAAAATGCACACTGAAGTCCAATAGCCACCTCAAGGCAAAGCATTGGCACAACTGTTTGAACTGAAAAACTACTCGCTTTTTCATGGAGCACCATTTTTATTTGTAAGAATTATTGAAATATCATTACTCACACCTGTGGATTTGGCAGGTTTTCTGAACAATAAACCAACTAAGACTGCCGCTTCAAAAAAAAACAACTGACAGCATTTGTTGCCACTGGTGAAATTCAAGCTTTCAAGGGAAAATTACATATTGCAACTAAAAAGAAACTATCAGCTGTCAAATTTTACAACTGTTATCAACAATATTCACAATTACCTAGAAAGGCTATTAAAATGTCCTCTTTCCAACTGCATCTCTTCTCTATTTTTCCCCAACTATCTATCTCTATGAAACCAAGTTTTCTTCACATCTTATTACAAAAGATTATCTGCAGAAATATATAGATGAATCCAACTGTCTTCTGTTAGAGAGATTGGTAAACTGTAAAATAATGTCATTTTTCTCACTAATTTTCTGTTTCGAAAAACATGGTTATTTTCCTGAGGGGAAAAAAGTATAAACAGCTTTATCTCTAGGAAATACACACTGAAGTACTTAAAATGAACTCATCTGTCTGCAACTTACTTTGAAATAATTCATCAAAAAAATACATGTATGCACAATTGTGTCAATGACAGAATGAGAAATGTGTACATAGACTTACTTTGACAAGCAACATAACATCAGAGTGTGCTTACACAAACTAAGCTGGCTCTGGATGTCACTAGGCAATATAATCTTATGGGGCCAATGACGTATACACAGTTTAGCCAAAAAGGAATATTCAAAGAATGAGCATTCCTAGTACTAACCAATTTTCCCATAGATTTAAAGTTTTCCAAATAAAACATAGGGGGAAAATCAAGTCCTAGGTCTTTGGGAAACATTCTTCAAGCGGCTACTAGGTGTTCATAAGGGGTCATTGGAGACTCTTAAAACTAGAAGCTAATCCCATAAATATTCTTAAGGCTCCTCTAACACAGACAGAACAGATCTTTACATTCCTTCCTTCATTACAGGTTCTCTTCTTGGAACAGAACAGTAACTCTAACAAGGAATTGTTAGGATCAAATTCTGATTGCAGAACTGTGCTGGGCAGGGGAGGCTGCTACTATAGGCAGTGAAGACCAAGGCCACTTAGAGATTTTGAATTCTCAGTCCCAGCTCCGTTCCCAATTACTGTCCTTACTTGAACCTAGGAGGGCCAGTGGGATTAGCCCCTACAACAAGCACTTGGGCTTGTCCCAGAACTGCGCTGAAACCACAAATGAGAGGCCAATTCAAAGACGTGCAGGTTCTCTGGCTCTTCCATGTTCATAATTTTTCTTTCCTTCATACCTTTCTCCAAGGTTGTCACAAGTGAGACTGACATCTGGAAAATCTAATTACAATTCACCATAATGACGTACCACAGCCATTTGGTCTACCAAGATACTGCCCTCCAACTGCACCTCACCCCATGCTAATTACAGTGCTTAGTTGTGGCATCATCACATACCGTAATTACTCTTGTCCCATTATCCCCACCTTCAAAACAACATGAGCCTGTCCTCTTCACATACACGTGCCATCTAATCCCAGAATATCTACTCCAGGACTGGGGACTTAACTCAGGCCCTTAACACTTAGCTACAACTCCAGCCTTACCTGAATGAGACAGCGTCTCCCAATAAATCACTAAATTGTCCGGGCTAGGCTCAAATTTGCGGTCTTCCTGTCTCAGTCTCAAAAGCACTGGGGTTGCAGGCATGCACTACCAGGCCCAACCCAGAATACAATTCGGAGGATGTTTCCTAGAATCCTTTCTGATACCTGTTCCTGCAGCAGTCACGATGCTGCCAGGAAGATGCCACACTCAAATCACAATTTGAGGAGGTGAACGGGTAACTTAAAAGTGTCAACCTGGCTATATTAACATGTTCCCACAGGCTTGAACCACCAGCGATGCGTGCATGACTCTTTCATGAAGCAGCTCATACCACCTGATGGGACTGTCCTATGCCACCCAATAGAGTGGTACATACATGTTCCACCAGTAGTTCAAGCCAGCACAAAAATAACATGTTCAAATTAGAGCCACCCAGCAAAAAGATATACAAATTATGACCCCCATCATGAACATGTTAAAGGATACCGAAATAGTTGGTAAAGCACTTCAGGGTATGTCTGTGATGGTGCTTCTGGAAGACACTGGTACTTGAACCAGTGGGCTGAGGAAAGCGGTCCTTTACCAAATGTGGCAGGTACCATCCAACTGACTTTTTAACAGAAAGACAGGAAAGATGAACCTCTGCTCCTCTCTCTCCTAGAACTAGTTCACTCATCTCCTGCCCCTTAGACATCAGATCTCCAGATTAGGCCTTCAGCTTTTGACTTAAAGTTTTACCATTAGCCATGCTTCTCAGTCTTTCAAACTTACACTGAGCCACCCTACCAGCTTCCCTCCTTCTCACCTGCAGGGAGGACACAGTGGAACTCCTCAACCTCTACATGAGGGAATTCCTCTAAGAAATTCCTCTACCTGCTTCCTGATTCTCTGGAGAATGCTAACAGAGGGCTTGGTAGACAGTGTACAAGAATATCAGCAATATTAAAGTAAACAGTACCGAGGGTTTAGTACAGAATATTTAAATATGAGAGTACAACACTACAGCAATATTAAGGTAAGCAAAACTAGTTAATGTTAGGCCAATGGGGCAGGTAAAGTGGCTACCAGAAATCAGGACAAAACTAGAGAGGGCACTGTTAGTAGAGGGACACAGCCAAAAGGTGGGAACCAGAGCAATTAATGTTTGCACTCACATTCCTCTACTTTCCTAGTGTGACTCTGTGCTGGCCAAACTAGCCAACAGCTGAAGAGCAAGGGAAGATACTGCCATGTCCATCCTGGGCAGCCTAACAGAGCCAGACACTCACAATGAAGTGTAGACAGCGACAGCCTCTGCATACAAAGCCTACAATCTTTTCACTATACCTGTTAAAATTTTGGCAAGAGCGCAAGAATAAAGTCAGTAGTCTTATATTTTTTCATTACTGGTTAATATTCCCCTACACCATGACATGGCCCATATGCCTGGAAATTGACAGAAACTAGGCCAAAATGAAATGTGTGTGTATATAGAAGGATAGCTAGGATAACTGAACTGTGGATGCCTAACGGTTTATTGAAAAGAACAGTTAATGCTTAAATTTTTTGACCAATGCTGCATGCTTCTATCTGGTAATCTGAACAACGAACATAAGACAATATGCAACATAACCACCATTGGTGAATTCCTATTATCTTCTTTGGTGAAGCTCTGTATCATTTCTAATTTTTAATTCTCTGTAATAAGTTTTGATATAGGAAAATAAAACTCAACTTGAATGAGATCTGAGACAAGTTCATGTTCTCTAAAATCGAAGAATGAATTTTTAGAACAGAGGTCAAGAGCAGAGAGCTCATTTGTTGAAGGAAAGTTATGGTTGATACATTGTGTCAACTTGGGGAGTCTAGAGGTTTAACTAAGTAACTCAGCAGTTGAAAATCTTGTAGTAAACAGGATATGCCCTTACCCTTGTGGGATGTTGTTTATTTGGGAAGCTTGTAGTAAACAGGATATGCCCTTACCCTTGTGGGATGTTGTTTATGTTTATTTGGGAAGCTTTAAAGGTTAATTGTGTGATTCAGGAGGAAGCCAGGGTGCTAACTTTGTAAATATCCTGAGCCTGTAAAAGAGGGCATGGAGGTTATGTGAGAGGTACACGACCCCTGGGTGGGGGTAGTCTGTTTACAATGTAAAAGAGAAAAGGAGGCTGCTTGCAGCCATTCCGCTCTTTGGCTTGCAGTTTTTGCTGTGCTCTGCTGCCGTGAACAGTTTGCCCTCTGCCATGTGCCACTCTGCCTCAGAACCAGCCAAGTAAGGACTGAAACCTCCACAAACTGTAAGCTAAATAAACCTTTCCTTTCTTCATTTTGGGTGTTGGGTATTTTGTCTCAGCGAGAGAAAAGTAACGAAGACAGAAAGCAAGCTTCTGTCCGAGAGGAACAGACAGAAGGGGGTCCGAGTGGGTTGCCAAGACAGTCTTTTCTAGGGACCTTTACAGAGCAAAACCACGAGGTGAGTCAGGTCCAACGGGGAAAAACGGGAAATCACTAGGTGGACATGAGGTGAGACAAAACTGGTCATCCAATAAGAATGTTTGGGTAAAGTTGATTAAACTGACATCAAATGGGGAAGCTGAGTCATAGCTGGCGGGCATGAACACAGAACAGGGGCTTTTCCTGTAAGCAGTTGTCTCAGTGACCCAAGGTGATCACTAGCTATTTAGAATATCAATCCCTGATGTCCATCCCTAGGGAGTTACGTGGATGCATTTATTTAGTCTTTTGTTGTGAGTCTGACCCACACCAAGCACATCTCCTTTTGCAAGGTATCTTGTCTTCCACATTGGCTCCTTTGAGGGCCTGGCTCTGTCTGACTGCCTCTGTTTGATCAATCTTGCATTCATACATCTGATAATTTGAGTAACTTCACTGAAGATAACAATATGTAATATAATAACCAGCTATTTCCTGTCATTTTGTTTTAAAACCCTGTATAATTTTTATTTTTACTCTGTTTTTGTCTATGTTGTTACTTTTTAAAATTCTCTTTAAAAATAAAAAAATAGTAATTCAGCCTACCTTTTTTCAGGAGTTTCGGCCAGAGACAAGCTCAACAAGTGCAAACACAGATTTCTCTTAAAGCTTTGGAAAGGGTTCACCTGAGTCTACTGTTCCTGGAGACACAAGTGTGGTCAACTGTCTTTTCTGCTGCTGCATAGTATGATGAAAGGATTTTAAGAAACAAGACTGACTGGGAAGATGATAATCCTGGTTTTATGTCAGACAGAAAATCAGGTAAAGGTTACTTAAATAAATTCCACTGCTAAATCAATGAACCTAGAATTCTGCCATTGTCCTAAGCCTATTACAAAAGAACACAGGTAAATACTAACCTCAGGTTTTAAGGGTGAGCAAAGATGAAGTTCAAATCCTGCCTCTGCCACTGTGTCACTTTGTGCAAACTGTTTTCTGAAAACCCTGTAAAATGTGTCTAGTAAAAGTAACTTTTTTATATGGAATGATGAAAATTAATTGGAAAAGCAAATGCCCAGTATCTGCCATGACCTATGGTCTCCACCCTGGCAAACAAAAAATGGGATTAATCCGTATCTACCATAGACCAGGCTCTCTCTAGGCAGTTTCACAGAGAGTTTACATAAACTTAGTGCTGTCTTTCCTAAAACAAAGTAATTTCCGAACAAGTTCCTGAGAATCTAATCCAAATTCTTTTCAATACTTAAAAGGAAAGAGTCCTAACTACCCTTTGGGTCCTGACGTCGCCCAGAAATTGCTATTTGCAAAGATTGAAAATCCAGTCTCCCATGCTTTTAATCTTGCCTATCTTCCAGAGGCCCCTTTCTAATGGAAGTGGCTTGCTGACACTACTTTAGTAGAATGTATCTTTATAACAAATTCCTCTCTACTTAAAAACTCAAAAGCCACTAATACAGGGCTCAGATGTGTGGATGTTCTCAATTGCTTCTAAGAGCTTTCTTTGCCTACCAATTAATGATCTATAGTGAGCAAGAAGGACTTCCCCAGTCAGAAAAAAGTGTCATAGGTCAATAACTGATCTACTTATGGATGTTTAGATAGCAAAAGATGAGTAAGAATTCTGAACAAAACCATAGGGCCTCTGAATTAAGTTTTCTTCAAACCTGAACAGGGTTTAAGAAAGTTACCAGGAGAAAAAAGGTGTAAAGTGACTAAAACCGTAGCTGCCACCACCGTAAATACCGTAGGAAGGCAACTCTGCACCCACATTTGTACCTGCACTGCCCCATCACACCCACCTGATTACACATCCACCTGCAGCCTCCATGCCATTGCAGTCCACCCCTGCTCAAGCAAGTTCTCGCTGAACCGGCCTCTGCTCTCCTGCTCCTTGCCAATATTAATAGTGGCTTTCTTACCAAATCTTTAGAAACAAGGTTGTAAAAGAAAAACTGAGGAGCTGCCAGACTGAAGGAGACTAACGGAACAGAATCTAGAGATACATAATCCTGGGTTAGAAACTTTTGCTGTAAGACATTGACAAAATTTGAACTGAAATCTGAATGTACACATACTTAGGAGTCCTAACATTCTGGCAGTAACTTGCATACTTTGAAAATAGTCACATCAGTCTAAACAGGTAAAACTAGAACTCCACATCACTTCCCATGATACATGAATTACTACACATACAACTTTAGCTGAGTTCTGGGTTGGGTGATAAAAGAGAAGCACTTTGTCTTTTTGTCACCAAGGAAGGTTCTAGCTATCCAACTGGTTGAAACTCGGTGTTTTTTCAGCACAGCTAGAGAAAAATGGCATGACTCATCATCTAACTACAGGAAGTTATCCAGCATAAGTACAAACCATTACACTACCAGGAGCCTGATAGTGAAACAAGAGGTGTTGTTTCATTTAAACAGGGGGTCACTCTTAAACCAGGACTAAAATGGCTATGAAAGCAGGACTAGAAAGGCTAACCTCTGCAAGGAACCTATGTAAAGCGAGAAAGGGAAAAGATTCTGTGCAGCAACATCTTTTACTCAGATGGACGGGGACAGAATGTTACATAATAAATAATTCCATGAAATTCTTTATTCCATGCTTTCAAATCCCTTTTGTAACTCTTAACTTCTTTGATCCATACTATATAAATTCCAAGTACTACTTCTTTTCTAACTGGATTTTTGAGTCTGTATGTTGCATTAAAACCAACTTATAGGGCTGGGGATATAGCTCAGTGGAATAAGCGCTTGCCTAGCAAGCACAGGGTCCTGAGTTCGATCCCCAGTACCGCAAAAAAAAAAAAAAAAAAAAACAACTTATAGCTGAAAGTGGAATGAAGTAGGAGTCATAAGTAGTTTTCCATGGATTTTTTGCCTGTATAAGGTCCTAAAGAAGCAATTTAAATGAGATTTTTTTACATAACTGAGCAAAAACACTGATTTACAGGACAAAATATAAATAAAAATGTTTGAAATAGCCGAAGTGCATTTATACAAAAAATCATACTGCAAAACACTCAAAGAAACGAAAGTATACACACCATGGTATTTGGACTTTTTCATTTGGATCAGGAACGGGCCCACACCACCCTGTCCCAGAGATCTTATCAACATGCAAAGGTTACTATGACAGAGCATTCACACAGAAAGGCATTCTATTTGTTAACAAAACCCATTCAACAAATAAATTATCCATTTGTCCTCAGATTTGTGAAACTGGGATAACACAAAGGGCACGTTTCTTATTTTTATTTCAACATTTAAAATATTCACAGGTGGAGTATTATATTCATTGGCATCTCCATGGAAGATGTACCGAACAAAACAGATAAGCATTCCACAATTACAGAATTACATATTTGTGATAATGTGCATGTTTACAGTTTATGTGAGAAAACACCTTTATAAAAAAAAAAACTGAGTGTTACACTGTACTAATTTCCATAAAAAGTGAACCACAAAGAATTTCAAGAAATATACCTAAATATTAGCAGTTTTTTAAAATTTCAGACTTTTACAGTACTCTGCAATACATCTGTCAGGAACTCTTCCATAAATAATACTCTTTTTTTCCCTCAGTAGACAAGCCAGGATGTACTCTCATTCCCCCCAAGTCTTTTTTTCTATGCATATTATGTAGATTAGATTGATCACAGCATCTTGACTAGATAATAATGAGGTAGGAGTACTCTTCAAATGAAGTTTTTAGGCATTTATGAATCAAAGCAAACAAGAATAATCAAATTATAAAGTTTTTCAGTGGTTCTTTGAATAAAATGCCAATACCGGAAATTAGTCAAATACTGCTCATACTTTAAGAGACAAATAGGAAAATCCCATTAAAAAGCCCGGCTATTAAGTGTATTAAAGGGCAAAACCTGAGTACTACCATCAATTAAATTTCTTCCTGGGAGAAATCTTACTAAGGAGATAAAGTTTAAACAGAAGTGAATGTATTTTCTTTTCCCAGTACAAGTTAGGCTCCTTTTTTTTATACCAGTTCTTGTCTTTTTTATGTAAGTACACAAAGATTAGAAATTTTGGTATATATCTAGTAACATAACAAAATGAATTTGGCAGTCACTTTACCAAATTGCTACAGAACATGCTCTTTATATGAAGAGTTTATTAGGCTAAACAGATAGTAAATGCCAAGGTAATAAACTACAGCACCACCTCTGCATAGGCAGATTTCAAAATGCATACATCTCAAAATTCATATAAACCTAGGAAATTTATCCATCCTCTTCATCTACACTATACCAAAATCAAAATTCTGTGTCCTGACTATCCTTCTGTGCCAAAAATAAGGACTACCTTACAAAAATATCTAACAGGACACGTATGTTCCCAAATAAAGGAGGTGTATCCATTTGTCTAAAACACAAACTGTATTTTGAACACTGGTACTGACAATTTGATGATGAATAAGCTATGAGAAGATTTCCTATTTTACCAATTTGCCCCTATTAGGGTTACTGCAAAATACACTAAAATGCATCCAAAGAATCTAAACTACAGCAACAGAATAGCCATCAGAAGTAGGGAGAGAAAAAAAAAAAAAACTACCAGTAATATGTGGCTTAGTAACTAGTTTTAAAATTAAGTTCTTCATAATTCTACTACAAAATTTTTAAATAGAGTAATCAACCTTGGTAACAGAATAGTGCAATTCTCTGATATGGCATCCCTTAGTGACAGCAATCATTTGAGATCTGCTACCATAATAATGAGATTTGTCAATAATTTGTCTTTAAACCTTTTACTCTTCTACCTCTAATTATGTCCCATCAGTGTGATCAAAATCTCAAAAAAATCTGTGTATATCATTTAGTTTGAAGAAAATTCCTTCCTCTTCACAAGCCACCCTCCTTAATTTCAGTGTCAGTTTACATTCTTTTCCTAAGGCACACCATGCCCTATTTATTGCTGCAAAGCCCCTGTAATCTGTGCCTCAACCCACCTGTTTCATCCTTATGGTAAAAATGAAAACCATTTAAAGTATATTAAAACTAAGTAATAAAGTCTAGAAAGCCACTGGTCCAGTAGATTAGCTGCTAAACAACCAACTCTACTGAAAAAAAGGCTAAAAAAACTAAATGTATGCTCCTACCCTAAAAACTGACCATATTACCTACTACAAGAATAAAGTTCAGCAGTATCTCTGGCTACATACAACTCACATTCAATGTTACAAAATAAAATGTTAGGCCAGTAAACTTTCACAATGTTTATTAAATCCTAGTCTAGTTTAACAATATCTGATTTTATAGACATCACCCCATGGTAAACATGTTTACTAAGTGAAAGCTATTCAGACATCTAAGTCCTTATTTTCTGTGGACTAAGCAATATGATAACTACACAAAACACTATGATAATGACTTACACTTGCTCAGTTTCCATACAAGACATATTATCAAACTATACCTGCTAATAATACTGAATACAGTAGAGTTAGTGACTATAGTTCTTACATAATTTAACTGTGAGTACCCTATTGAAATAACATTTTGACAGTTTCACTGAACTTTGCAAATCAGCATAATATATTTAAGGAACAAAATATAGGATAAGATGAAAATTAAACATGAAATTATTGTAAAAGGAAATCAAATGTTGAGGTGGAAAAGTCAAATTTACATAGCTGGATGGAAAGGAAGAGATCAAGTATGGATTTCACAAATCAGAAGTTTAAAAACTCAATGCAACACAAATCCTCTTTAAAAGCTGAGTTAAAACTAGTGTGCCTATAAAATTGTTACTTTGGGCTTTAAACAGTACCTAGTCTTTTGGTCAAAAAAAGTTCACAACAGTTAAACGAGTGGAATTACTTGATTTTATTTTACACTAGGTGGTAGGGATAAAGCAGTCTCCTTGATAAAGCTGACAATTAGCTTCACTCAGAACATTTTTAATAATGCAGATTAAAAAAAAGTATTCATCTTACAAATTGTTCTGCAATCCAAATATACAACAGCTTGGAAAACAACATTTAGAAAACAAAAGCCAATGTAAAAAGACAGAGTAAAACAACTACAACAGTATAGGTTTTTATGGCTCAGATTCTACAGTTTTCTTACTGCATCATCAATGTCAGAAATCTGCTCCTTCAGCTGGCTCCATTGTTCTGGATTTAAAGAAATACCTAAAATGAAATTTAAAAATTTTAAGCTGAAAAATCTACTCAGGACTTCGAGGATGTTCATAATTCCAACTAATACTTTACAGAAATTGCCATCTGCTTTTTTTGGGGGGGAGAGGGGGTTCAAACTTGGGGCTTCAAGCATGCAAAGCATCTCTGACCACTGAGCTACATTATCAGCCCCAAAACTGCCATTTTTAATGGCACAATTAAGAGTCAAACCTTACAACTGTTATTTACAAATTCATGGTTTCCTGAACAGATCAAGCTAGTACTAAATCTGACTTCCCACCGTGGCTCCTGTATGTCTACATAATGAAGACCAATGACGAGTGAAGATACGCCTGAAAGTTGCAAGCTAAATAGGCAAGCCCAGATTTGCATTGTGACACCCTCCCTACATCAGTTGGTTCTAACATTTGCCCCATATTTCCACAGGAACTCAGGGTGAATGACTGTTCTGAACTGTTCCAAAAGCATCCGTTTCACTTTGTAGAAATCTGTGGGACATAATTCACAAAGGACTTTTAGAATGAATGAATATAAAGGTATATATGAGAGTACATTCTGGAGCCACGCTACCAGTTCAAATACCAGCCTTCACTATCATTAACTGTGTGGCCTTAAAAAAAGATTACATTACCTTCTAAGCCTCAGTTTTCTCACCAGTAAAATGCTACTTACACATGAAGGGTTGTTGTAGCTTTTTTTTTTTTTTTTTTTTTTTTTAGAAGGAACCATCCGATGGTTCCTTTTTTTTTTTTTCCGGGACCGGGGATCGAACTCAGGGCCCTAGTGCTCAGCGGCAAGCACTTAGCCCACTGAGCTGTACCTCCAGCCCTGTTGTAGCTTATTAAATAAGGTTAAATCAATTAAAAATTTACCATATCACCTAACACATATGTAAATACTCAAAAACTAATGAATTTCTCAGAAAACTGCTAAGAGGCTATGAAATTTAAAAGAAGGAGAATATACTAGGCCAATTCTTAGGAAGCATTAAGGCTAATCAAATTGTTTCAAGAAATGTTTCAGGAACAAAATCTGGCACTAGCCACTCTGAAACAACTCGAATGAATAATCCCGAAATATAGAGGCTGTAATAAACCCCAAAGCTACATGATACAAAACCAGTGGTACCTTTAAAACTGACAGGCAGACAGAGCAGTACTAAGAACCACTTTTTTCACCAGCAAAATCAACCTAGAGCAACTATCTAAACATACAAATTTAGATTAATTCAACAAATAAATGTTTTCTAGCTATATCATGGCTAAATATGTTTATACACACAGGCTTGGGACTGGAAGTAAAGTGGGAGGAGGATGGGGCGGAATGAAGGATACTGTACTAGAGAATATCCCTCAGGACTGAATAAAAGGGAGGCACCACAAACTAGTAGTTTTCTATTCCTGATTTAACACTTCAGAAATGCTGTAATATTAAAATTACATTCAAATAAATTAGCAACCAATTAGAAGTGGTATTAGGAATGTTATTTCTCTGTGTTTTAGTCCCAACACATGAATTCAGGAAACTTCCCTGGAAAAAGATTAAGTATCTTGTCTGACTGATTCTAAGAATCAACTGGACTACCAACGATTATAAGAACCTTTGCCCTACCAGCATTTATTTCAACTTTGAGTAAGGTAGGCTACTTAGAAATGTTTTAATTTAGCCTTAACATTAGAACCAAACTGAACAAGTAAAGCCTTACCTTTTCTTCCTGGTTTCATTTCACCTTCTGGATCCATCCAATATTCTCTAATATCAATTAGAACTTTCCCTTTAAAGTCCCGAACACTGACATATCTCATTTTCCCAATCTGCAGAAAAATCAAAAACATAAAAAGAAGTACTCCTTTCAACCGTTTTGGCAGTAGTGCCCATATTCATACTAACAACCTGCTGTAAAGGAATTCTACTTTTAATCATGAAAATGGCTATCTTCCTCAATAGTAAAACTGTAACCAACAGAAATCACTGTTGAAAAAATTCACAAGAGACAATGAAATAAAGCATACCTCCAATTTCAATAGTTTTTAAATTTTACAAGCATCATTAGTAAAATAGTACAGTTCCTATGGGAAACAATCACAGCAATTGCTCAAAACTTAAAAATACAACTATAATATGGTCAGCAATCTCACCTTGGAGTATACAATCATGTGTCACTTAATGACAGAGCACGTTTGAAGAAATATGTTAGTAGGCAACTCTGACATATAAATATCAGTATACGCTTAGATAAACTAAGACAGCTACACTGTCACTAGGCAATGTATCTTATGGGACCACTGCTCTATATATGTGGTCCATCATTGATTGAAACGTTAACAGATGCATGGCTGAGTGTATATCCAAAAGAACAGCAGGTTCTCCAAAAAATACAAGGAATGATTAAGATACATATGTGGTTAAAATTATTACAGTGAAAGACATACTGCCATTAAACCCCCCGAAAACACTCTTTCAGCTTCAAAGATACATCATTCTTGGCCTTTTCTGAAGCAGTGCTAAAAGTCCTGTTTGGGATGAGGTATGATAAATGCAGTCAATGTTGCTGCCAAGTTTGTTGTCAGTGAAAAGAAGGCTCATAAAAACATTAAGAGTATGTCCTCATCCACCTTTATCCAAGAAGTCAGGCACCATGAGACTTCTGGCTTATCCCCCAAATCAAATGACCATAAAAGCCAAACATTTTCAATCAATTCAGGACACTGAGGCAACCAAAACAGTACAACTAAAGACACTCTCAAGGGGAAGTATTTGGGAAAGGGGGTTAATGACAATGTGTTTTGGTCTTTTTTTCTGTAATAAATTTTTGTAAAACGTGAACATTCGTCATATTTGTCAATCACACCATGCATTTGCACACCAATGTTCACAGCCATGTTATTCACAACAGCCAAGCAGAAGAAACCCAGAAGTTCATCCACAGATGAAAGGATAAATAAATATGGTATGCAAATACAGTATTAACTCAGAAAAGGAAATTCTGTAACATTCTAAAACAGGGACAGATCTTGAACACACTGTGCTAAGGGAATAAATAAACCAGTCATAAAGCAATGGTAATACTGTTTGATTAAAAAAGTCTCAGCAGGGGCTGGGGATATAGCTCAGTGGAATAAGCGCTTGCCTAGCAAGCACAGGGTCCTGAGTTCGATCCCCAGTACCGAAAAAAAAAAAAGTCTCAGCAGGCAAATTCACAGAGGTGAAAAGTAAAATGGTAATTATGAGAGGGTTAATGGGTATAGTTTACAGTTTTGCAAGATGGAAAGGTTCTGAAGACCTACTTCACAATATGCATAAAAGTATGTCTTTCTTACCACAATTTGAAAAATCACTAGTAAGCAAAATCTTGCAATACAAACTATAATAGTAATCCACAGATTCAGCTAGCTACATTGCCTTAGCAGCCACTCTGAATATAGGTATCTTGAGTTCTAGTCAATAGCCACATAAACTTTCCCTCTTGACATTCATTTCAAATAACATCTTCCATACACTTCAATCATAGTCAAATTGAGAACTTCAAACTATATTTACAGGAAATTATTTTTCAAAACTTTTATTCTGCTACTGAACGCAAACCACAAATTCCAAAGCATAGATGAAAAAGGCTTAACTCAACAAGCATTTGCTAGCACTTTTCCAAGACTCACTAAGTACAGTAAAAAAAAGATACAGCACTGGAATATACAGACATAAAAGATCAATGGATTAGAATGCAAACCAAAAGTAGGCACATATCTAATATATTCACCCATTTTCTTCACAAAGACCCAAGGTAACTCAAAGGAAAGCAAACTGTCTAACAAATGGCTATCTGTAGTGGGGAGAGGATCTCAATCCTTATCTCACAACTGAAGAGAAAGAATCCTCCATTGATCATAGACTTAAATACAAAAGCTAAAACTCTAGCCACAGGGTAGACTAAGTATGTCCTGGATAGGATAAATAATCAAAAGGTGGTACAGGAATGGGGAGACACTCCTGACAAAATTACTTCAGCCAGGCTTTGGCTTTCCAGATAAGCCTGAAAAAGAGCAGGTACATTCACTCAAGGGAGAAGACTGTACGCACCACAAGACCTGAAAAACCAATGAACTGATAGGAATTTAAACTATACGTTTTTTTTGAAACAGAGTTTCACTATGCAGTTCAGGCTGGCCTTGAACTCACAAAGTGATCTATAGCCCAGGCTAACCTCAAATTTGCAGCACTCCTCTTGCATCAGCCTTCCAAGTGCTGGGATTACAGGCATGTGCCACCATGCCCAGCTAAACTACATTACTTTAAAAAGACTAAATTTTTCCTTAAAAACAAAAACATGTTTTCAATATATTTATTTCAACAAAGGATTTATATCTGGTATACAGTTTTACAACAGGTCAAATCCAGCTTAAAAACAAAAAAGGAAACTAATGTGAAGATAACTATGTAATACAACATCCAGTTCTAATTCCCTACTATATTCTGTATAACTTTGTAATTTCTGTATTGTTTATGGCTTTTCTGGTTCATATGTCTCCATTTTTTTGTATTTAAAATAAAGTTAAAAAAAAAAAGAAAAAAAAAAAAGGACCAAAAAGAGCTGAATATACTCTTCACAACAGACAGGAAAATAGCCAAAAACTCATCCAAAACTCATGTACAATGAAGCGGAAAATGCAAAGTAAAACCACAATGAACTATTACTACAAACCCATTAACATTTTAGCTCCATAAGCAAGTTTAAGAAGATGAATTTGCCATTTTTCCCTTAAAAAGGAGTGATTAAAATTCAATTCTTAAAAAACATTTAAAATAGCAGAATGATGAGATAGTACTAGAGAAATGTAATTAAAGTAAAACGAAGATAACTATACCCCCATATTATAAAAAGGAAGAAATAATGGGTATCAGAATATGTATTTTCACATGCATATATGTAGAGACTAGTAAAAACAATACAGCATCTACATCATACATAAGTACGATTCTTTAAAAACAATTTTTTTGATTCCTTAATATCCTCAGAGGATCTGATAAAAGCTAGGAACAATCCCCTTTCAAATACAAAAAATTAAAATTCAAAAAAAGCACATAATTCCACAGACTTTAAAGTCATGCATGCCTTTAATTGGATTAAAAATATTTAAGTCAATAATAAACATTTTCAAAATGTAACATTTCATTCATAAATTATCAAATCAACTGATGCAGTATTACTGATCCTTTCTATTTAAGGCTGAAGGAAAGGATGGTAAAAGTCCCCTACTCCAACCATTCTGACTTTTAAGAGGTACAACAGTTCTCCAGGATGTCTTTATCACAAATGTTAGGAAAACCATTCTTCTTTATGCGGTAAAAACAGCTTTCAAAATTTAAAACTCTGCTTTCAAAAGAATTGAAGTATAAGAAAATTAAAATCACATGAAATATCACTGCACAGATAATCGTTTGATAATGGTTCTACCCAGTATTTGGAGACTGACAAAGAGGCTTGTCACAAGTTTTAGGCCAGCCTGAGCGTCCTGGAGTTCAAACCCAGCACGAACTAAATAGTAAGACCTCATTTCAAAAAAAAAGACAAGGAACTGCTGATGTAGCTCAAGGGTAGCATGCTTTTCCAGCCCATGTGAGACCCTGAATTCAATCCCCAGTACTGAGAAGAAAAACTGTGTCTTATAGCTACAATACTCCACTTTAATTTGAATTTTAGAACTATCTGTTTTGGGGAAGGCATCTGTGATGTTGGTTCTTCAAAGATTCTAATATTTGATGATATAGCAGTGTACAAAAATGTTCTGTTCTGTACGAGCTGTCTTTAAAGCATTTGACATATGGAAAATACATAAATCTACCTTTTAAAAAACCTTATAAAATACAGTAGGATCGGTGTTTTTCCGAAAAACTTCATTCATCTTCCTAACAGCTATTAGGCCATCATTATTGATAAAAACAAAGGCCTTATTCAATATTTATCAATGTACTATGATGTGCTCTTAAGCTGACTACAATTTATTATCATCACTGAAATATTTTTCTGAGGCCAATATTTCCATTTTAAGGAAAAGCAATGAAGTATCATACCTCTTATATTGTCTACACTAGTAAGTCTGTGAAAGCTACTTCAAAAATAAAGCCCATGGTCCCTCCTAGAGACAGACTTCATATGAAGCGTATGCTGGCCTTGGGAAGCTTACCAACCTTTCCAAATGAAGATTTCAAAACCTGAACCTCAAATTGAACCTGGGCAACTCAGAAAAATCCTGTCCAGTAAGAGCTGGGGATGTAGCTCACTATAAATGCCCTAGGATTTAGAATCTCTAGATTTAAACCCTTGTCTCTTAAAATTAGATAAAATCTATTAAAAGGCCACTCTTATCACACAAGTGAAAATAAACAAAACTGATGAGAAAACCCCGAAACAGTTACCCAGCAAACACAAAATTAAAATAACCAAAACCAGTTCTTCATTCTACATTATAGGACACGTATGACACAGCTCTTTTACAGATTTTACAGTTCATTCTTTCTCTAAAATAGGGATCTACTACACTCAGTATAAAACTCAAACTCCTGAAGGCCTTGTAAGATCTGCCCTTCACCAGGAAGATTTCCTACACCTATACTCTCTGCTAGATTTTCCTCACTCCAGCTACAAAGGCTCCAATTTATAATTCCTGCACAATCCAAGCTCTTTCAAAGCATTAACACCATTTCCGCTACTAAGGCTTCTCTTTGTCTAGTACTTTGCATAACTGGCTCCTTCTTCGTGTCTCCAGGTTTAATGCCAATTCCTGAGATTCCAGAACACCTATTATACTAATCTGCCCCTTTATTTCTTGTCCCTTTCAATAACTCTAAACTGTATTTATATTTATTGATATAATTTTTGTCCCCATAAATTCCATGAAGTTATAGACTGTATCAGCTGCAATTCAGAACCTGGCAGAGCCTGCCTAAACAAGAATCACAGAACACAGTAAGCATTCAACGTATTATCCTCTCTCCAGGCATGGTGGTGCACCCCCGTAATCCCAACACTCAGGCAGCGGCTGAGGCAGGAAGATCACTTTGAGCTTGAGGCCAGCCTGGGCTACAAAGTGAGTTCAAGGCCTGCCTAAACTGCATAACAAAACCATCTCAAAAAGACAACAAAAAAAATTTATTACCCACTCAAAGCAATAAAGATCCTTTCAGAATTGTTCCTCACATCAAATATTTTTTAAACAGAGCTAAATGTAGTGGCCCACACCTGTAATCCCAGCACCTGCTGGCCACACAAGAGGGTCACTCCAAGTTCAACGCCAGCCTGGGCTACACAATAAACTTAAGGGCAGCCTGAACTACAATAGTGAGACCCTGTCTCAGGGGAAAAAAAAAAGTATGCTTTCTTTCAATATAAATATATTTCCATAATGTTATATCTATTATATCTCTGTAATATTAACATAGCCTTCCCCTCATTCCTCCAAGTTATGCATAAGTCAGATCATTTAAACTGTAACTAAACTATTCATCTGTAACTTGTCGATTTCCATAAGTATCACAAAACAAAAATGAATAGTTTCTAATTTCTATTTCCATTCCACCTTAATCCTGGTATCCCATCACTGAAAGCCATCAGCAAATCAAAAAGAAATGCACATATGCCTCACTTTCTATGCATAAAATATTTGTGTCCTCATTCTGACTTTTTGTCTCCAATCAGTATTTATCCCTTTGAAACATCAGTCCTTTGCTTGCTCCTGTAATTACTGTATTCTCTTAATAGCTTTCAACATCTCTCATCTTGATCTACACCTTCTCCCATTCTCTACTAGCTCCGCTCCTCTTGGTTGACCCTGGCTCTGGTTAACAAGGCTCATGATTTCACACGAATAGTTCCGGGCCAGGATTTCCATGTGCTACACAGGAATCCTACTTACCCTGTCATATTTACATCCAGGTCACTTCCTCAGTGATATGTTAATTCCTAATTAGTATCTCTGCAAACACCACTAGTTCTTTACAGGAAAAAAGATCATCTAACCTTTACCATACACAAAAGCTTAGAACTGTATCTCAGCAATCTCACCAGTATCCATTTATCCCCAATTCTTTCATCAATTTTTTTTTGTTTTTTGAGATGTACACTCACTGTGTAGTTCAGACTGGCCTTGTAGCCTAGGCTGTTCCAAAATCACAGCAAAACTCTTCTCAGCCTCCTGGCATATGCCACCAAGCATGATTTTTCACAGATTATTTTTGCGCAGTGACACCAGTATCAAGTCTCCCTACAAATCAGTAACAAATCAAAGAAGCTACACCAGTCCTCTCCAGCTGAATTCATCAAATCCTTCCAATGTACTTTCCCCACCTTACCTATTCAACTCACTCTCCTTTTCATCAGTCCAAAAAGGGCCACATCATATTGCTACTTCTGTGATAATACTCTACCCATACTCCACAGCCTAATACTTAACCTGTACCTTCTTAAAGTTGCTTCCAAATGGGCAGTTCCCCATCAGTTTAATTTCTCTAACATTTAGCTTTGCCTTTTTGCATTGTTTGAATATAGTAAAACTATATAATACTCTAGACATTAACAATAATCCAATTAATAATATCCCCAGGCAAGAAAATTATAAACATACATAAAAGACTGTTATGCAACATAAAAATCAAGGTACTTCTAACGTTCTTCAGATCAAAAAAGTAACTCCCTTGGATCTAAGGAAATAAGCAGCTTTACCTGAAACATGTTATCATCTCTACTGCTGCTGCTCTGCTTAGAAGAAGACAGAGCTCTTGAAGTTTCACCAGTCTTTTGCTTCTTTACAGGTTTTTCTGGAGCAACTTGCTTTTTCCTCTTTAACTTCAAAAAGGAAGAACATGGTTAAAACTTGCATACATAAAACAAATCTTAAACTGAGAATATTCTATATTTCTGAACATTAAGAGGAGGGAATCAAGCTAGGCATAGTGGTGCACACCTGTAATCCCAGCTTTGGTGAGGCCAAGGCAGGTGAATCACTACAAGTTAGAGGCTAGCCTGAGCTACATAGTGAGTTTAAGGCCAGCCTGAATTACATAGAGACCCTGTCTCAAAAACAGAAAGAAAAAGGAAAAAATTTTAAAAAAAGAAACATACATGATCAAAAGATACAATGAATAATTCAAATTTTTTAAAAACCTTAAAAGACATACTACTAACAACAATGTAATAGGAGTATTTTCAGGGAAATTAATGATAATGTTTCTTTTATTATAATTTTTTAAAATTTAAACATGCACCATATTTTCTAATCATACCTCACATATACATAGTAAAATTTCACTTAACAATAGAACTGTGAATCTAACCTAACTAATTCAAACTGTGTTCTCAGGATCCTGAAAAATACTTGAAGCATCCCACTATACAGTGCGATTAGCCAGAGGGAAAGTCATTCTATGGCTTAGAATGCTATAAAAGATTTTAGTTAAAAAAAAGACCTAATGTTGTTGAATAAACTTTGAGAACCATAACCCTCCTAAAGCTAGTCAAGTACTTTTTTTTTTAACTAAGAAAATAAAATTGGAGGGACAAATATAACCAACTTACCTGTTTCTAAGACATGAATAGGTCCATACCCTACCTTCTAATATCAAAAACAAAAATAAGATTACAAATAGTTCTTCTGTCTTGCCTTTCCAAACAGCATTTAAACTGTATAGTTAGGCAAAGCTAAAGAGGTCTTTTGTAGCAGGCACTGAACAACGGAAGTCATATATTGAAGAACTTCGTCACAAAAAAATAAATCACTGAAGACAGCAATGCATTAGACCAGCATTCAAAATCAGAACAAGTTATTTAATACATCATTATTGTAAATACCATCTATACAGTCTAGTTCTAACAATGAGTTAACTGCACAATAAAGTAATATTCCCAACCCAAACAGTAGAGGGCAGTCATATTCCTTCTTCTGGAAAAGTATCACCTGGTATCTTAACATTATTAATTTAATGTAAATTAGATAGGTAAAATAGTATATGCATATATGGACAACAAAACGAAAAACATAGATGTATTTAATGTAAGTGCTTGCAGAATAATACAAAGACAAGCAGCAAAAATTAGGTCTTGAAAGAAAACGCAATCATTCTTTAAATCAACATTGAAGTATTCTCAGCCAGGTGTGGGCCAGTACTTGGCGAGCTAAGGTAGGAGAATTGCCATGAGTTCTAGGCCAGCCTGGGATACACAGAGATCCTGTCTCAAAAGAAAAGATTCTCATGAGCTAGTGCATGAAGGTTCAATATGAATTTATCTGAACATATTCAAATGCTGTACTGATACAAATAAAGATTAAACAGATTTCAACTACAGTTATGTATGCTCTTCGAAATCTTATTTCATACTTCTCAGTTGGTGTTACTGTCTGTATTTACAAGTAAAGGTTTCAACTTCCACAAGTATCTCCCATAAGGTGTCCCTTTTCTCTTGGCTAGCACTGCTTTGGGAAGAAAAATAGATGAGTGGCCTGCTGCTTTTGAACCCACAGTTTTCCACTAAAGCTAGTCACTAGTTTTTTATGAAGGAGATATACTAATTAGGAAGACTATAACCAACTTATTCCATTTTTAGGATACAAATGTTTATTCATGTATGTAAACATCTATGAAGGAAGAAGACTGAGGGGTTAAAATGCTCAGTTACATTCCATGGAGATGGTGAAAAAGTAGAACGCAGAATTCTGAGTTGTCATCTAATGCTGAAAAGTCTATTATGTCAAAATGGATCACTGCATCTTAATTTTGCTAGATGCTGATTTAACTAAAAAGAAGAAATCAAAACAAGTAACATTCCACCTTAAAAGGTGGCAAGTCTAAAATTCAGTAATTCTTGTGGACAAAATAAACACCAATAACTAAGAAGGCTGCCTTCAAAAGTTCAGGTAACTTGGCCCAATGACTACAAACAGTACCTACTACAGATGAGAGTTCCAAACAGCGACAAATGTCTCTGGCCTAATTACAATTCTATTTTCCTAGAGGCCAAGGAAGTGTTTCTGCAACTTTCAGGCTCCTAAAGGTCCTCAACAGAAGATATTAAGTCTAACTTGGGGGGCTGGGGATATAGCTCAGTGGAATAAGCGCCTGCCTAGCAGGCGCAAGGTCCTGAGTTCAATCCCCAGTACCGCCAAAAAAAAAACAAGAGTAAGTCTAACTTAGGGCCTGCTGGTGTTGGTGTATCCATTTTCATTTTAATATTTTAATATACTTTTTACTATCCTTCAAAACTGAATATGGACCATACTGTTGAATTAAACATAGAAAACAAAATGATACGGAACACAGTGGGGATATACTTCAGTGGCACAGCACCTGCCTGGCAACTAACTACAAGGTCCCGAGTTTAATTCTCCATAGAAAAAAAAAAAAAAAAAAGATACAGAACAGTAAGTCACCTTTTTGTCCACTTCACTGTCAGAATCGCTGCCTGAAGAGCTTGAAGAAACAAGTTCCTTTGATTTAGGCATTCTGAAAGAAAAATACATTATATGCACAATTTGGAAACTGTTCTACCACCTTTAACAGCATTCACCAAGCAAAACCTTAACATTTTATAAGTACATTACATCATTTTTGGCTACTTAAAATTTGAGTTAAACTGACCACGAATAACACGCAACATGCAATTTTGCGAACCTAGTTGAAAGAACTAAATGCCATGCACATATTCCTCACTTCCATCTTGATCAAAGTCAAATGAGTCTTGTATTTGTGGGGGGAGAGGGGACACAGGGTCTCATTATGTGTTCAGACTGGCTTTGAACTCGCTTCATAGCCCAGGCTGGTCTCAAGGCTCACCGTGATCCTCCTGCCTCAGCCTACCAAGTGATGAAATTATAGATGTGTGCAACCATACCCAGCTGATCCAATTGGGTCTTTAACACTTCATTTTAGAGAGGCCATAAATTTACAGTTAGGACGGGGCACATGCCTATAATTCCAGCACCCAGGAGGCTGAAGCAGGAGGATCACTGCAAGTTCAAGACCAGTCTGGGCTACAAAGTGAGCTCAAGACCAGTTTGAACTGCATAGCAAGGCCCTGTCTCAAAAAGAAGAAAAAAAAAAAATTACAGTTAGAGCACATTTCTAGAAGGCAGCATTAACTTCTGTTAAAACCAGACAAGTTATTGTACTGAATACTGTCTCACACTTCTAATTAGACCTTACCATAAAATTATTCATGAGAACAGACCCCAATGATCACATAAGTTTTACTAGGTAACTGTGATATTTAATTAATTTTGCCATTACCATCGTATTTTTTATCCATTTTGTATATATTGACTCTTTAGCCAATTATCAAAATAATAGGTCCTAATTCAGTTCACAAAAAAACACCTACTTTGCAACATTTTACACTTATTTTCTATCTGAAGTGTAATTAAAATTTGTTTATAGGAAGGGCAAAAGCCCTCAGATCCATAACCCAGTGCTTTAACTCACATGTTCAGTGTTTGCTTAGGACCCCAGCATAAAAGAGAGCAGACTATCTCAAAGCCTACACCCCAAATTTTAAGTTAATATTCTAAGGCATGCGTGTACCTCTTTCCAACGACTTGTAATACTAAATGATAAAACGATCATTATTAAAGTATCTTTTGCTCTCTATCTCAAGAAATAGTTCTATTAATTTCTGCATGGGCGAAAGAGCTTAACGAACACTACAAATGTTGAATAAAAGAAAAATACTTTAATTTCACCTTACAAAATTAACAATCATAATCTAGCACTCTAGATTAAAACTGTATTACCGCTGCCACTGAATGAGATCATTATAAAACAAGTGGGTCATCTCAATTCTGACTATTAAATTTAAAAGAAAAACTCAAACCATGGCCCACAGCCATGCTGATGATAACTGAAAATTTCTTTAAGAGTAAATTCGTGGAACCAGTAAATTGATGGTAACCAACAACGTTCCTAATTACATGACATACATTTTTCCAGTTACTGCTCCATTTTACAAGGTACTCTCCAGTATCAATTCAGTACCGTTTTCTAAGGCTACCTGCTAATACAACTACCCAAAAACCTTTTTTAAAAGTTAACTATATGGAACATAACCCATTTTTCCCTTGGAAACAGCCAGGGATAACCATCTTCCACTAATAAAACTTGCCTGGAGGTCTAGTATCATTCCAAAGAAGCCGGAGTTAACGGAAATAAAGTCTATTAAAGGAAAAAAAAAAAAAAAAAAAAAAAACAGGCTATTGGTAACTAAACCGGGATCTCTGCCCTTTTGACAACATGTATTTTTTGCTTAAGGAGACTTCAGCGTTTCAGAGGCGGGGGAGGGAGGTGCGCACGCTGGTAACGAAGGGGCTATACTGTAAACTACATTCAAAACGCAACTTAAGAAGGAAAAGGATCTTCGGCGCTGCTGACTGCGCCGGAGGAGACAGAGACGAGGAGAACGGGAAGAAACGCGCAATTGGGCCTGGCGCGGCGCCGCGCAGCAGGGCACGAGGGAACCGGGCGCGGAGGCCGCGCGGGGCCGAGGCTCGGGCGAGGGGAACGGGTCGGGCGAGGGGGCGTGGGGGCGGCGAGGTGCCGAGGCTGGCGCGTGCGAAGAGGAGGGCCTAGGACCCAGCGCCATTTTCTCCTCTCCAAGCCGGCCCCGGCCCCGCAAACCAGCCATCTTCCCAGCGCCCCTTTCCCCGCGCCCAGCAACTCCCACCCGAGGGGCCCGGGGCCGAGCTGGGCCCGCGCGCGCCCCCGCCCGGCCCGCCGCAGCCGCAGCCGCATTGTCCCGGCGGCGCCCGCCCGGCCGCGCCCGCCGCCTCGACGGGTTCCCAGAAACGATGTCTACCACAGAGAGCCCACGGCGCGAGGTAGGGACCCCAGGGGGCGCGGAGACGCCGAGGAGGGAACGCGGGGTGAGGCAGAGCCGCCCCTGGCCGCGGCCTCAGAGGGGCCCGGAGGGCTGCGAGCAGCTACCAGCCCCGCTAGGAGAGTGAGGACGGGATAAGCCCGGCTCCCTCGGGGTGGGGGCGGGGGCCAAGCACTCACGCTCCGCTATTGCAGCCGTCAGCCTCCTGGTAGCTCGCGACTGACAGAGAACCGGAAGTGACGGCCGCTTAGAAACGTCGGCCCCGCCCCGCTGGAGCCATGAACACGTGATGGGGCGTGGCCTCCAGACGACCCTTTCCAAGGCGTTAAAGGGACCGCGTTTCCACCTGATTGGATGCTATTAATTAGACCTGACCTGAGAGGGAATGAGGGCCCTAATGAAAGACAGAAGACGAGCATAGAGCTTTGCGCCTGTTCAGTAAATGCTTGTCCATGGGATTGAAGAGCTAAATTAAAAAACATCAATCCGCTGGCCCATTTTCCCCGAAATGAACTTCTTAGCCTCCCGCCCTTAGTATCTCACAGTGTAATTCCAACACTTTAAGAGGCTGGCACCGGAGGATCACAAGTTCAAGTCCAGCCTGGGCAACTTTTTGACTTAGTGAGACCCTGTCTCAAAAGTAGAATAAGTAAAATAAAATAGGGCCAGGGGTATAGCTCAGGGCAAAGGTCATGGATTCAGTTTCTCAGTACCACAGAAAAAGCAGGAGAGAGCCAGGCCTGGCAGCACAGGCCTATGATCTCTGCATTCTGGAGGCTGAAGCAGGAGGATCACAAGTTCCACCCCACCCAGGGCAATTCAGTGAGTCTCTGTCTCAAAATGAAGAATGGTCTGAGGGTGTAGCTCTGGGGGTGTAGCTCAGTGTAAAAGCCTTGGGTTCAACCCCCCAGTACCAAAGAATGAAAGAAAAGGGAGAGACGGAGGGAGAAAGATAAAATAGTGAAATTAAATTGTAAACAGGTGGAATCCACTTAATAATCCCTGCTTCAACTGTGTAGCTTGATAGCCTAGGCCTGTGATGGCAAACATCTTAGACCTTTCAGTGATAACAGAGGTCTACAGCACATGTGCCTCAGGTTTGCTACCACTGGCAGTTTCCACACATGAAAGCAGTTAGGAAAGCGTTGACATGGACACTGTGGGAAGAGGACTGAGATTTCCTGGGGATAGCAGGACCTGGGGCATGGTGGGGTGCCCATTGCTCAGGATATCTGATTGGACAGGGCTGATGTACTGGATTAGCTGGAGGACTACCAGACTGCCTGGGCCCTGGCAGGCATGGATGTGGTTCTGTTAACCAGAACACTAGGGTCCTGTCGCATGGTGACAAAGAATGAAACCACAGACAAGGAATTAAGGCTTCTGTTACCCAAGAGGGGGTATTGAGTGGGACATCCATGAAGGCTCTTTGTCTAGGGTTTTTAAGGTTTTTAGAAGGGAGCTCAAACCATTGTGTAAGCCATATAATCTCCACCCTGTAAAGACTGCGTACCCTTAGGGTTTCATCTGGGTATGCAGTGTTCACACAGGGCGCAGGGGACCTTGAGCCAGTGGCCTGCCTGATCATGCTCTGGGGAGTTCCCAGATGACTGAAGGCCCCCAAAGCCTCCTGTGCTCATAGGTGGGGCCTTTCCAAAGCAGCTGGATCTAGAATGTGTGAATATGGATGAAAGGTATGTGATATCTTGATTTGTCCCCTAGTTGAGTTAGCGTAGTTCTGGGTTTGACTGAATGGATTTGTGAAATTTTCAACTAATAAAATAAAGGAAGCCATGACAATAAAAACAGACACCGCTCCCTGTCTTGGGACCGTCATACTTCCAACTTACCAAAAAAAAAAAAAAAATCATGCATAGCACTCAAGTTAAACTGAATGCTCTTAAATTAATATGACATCTCCATCCCCCCTCCCTCTCACTTGCCATCCCCCCAGTACTGGAGATAGAACCCAGGCCTTCCTTTGCAACAGAAGTTTTCATTCAGGGTTTGTGTCTGAGAGAACTGGGCTGTCCACACACTGTGGATTTGAGTTTCAGTTCTCAGGGCCTCTGGAGGTGAAGTGTTGTTGAGGTATGGTATGCATTTTTAGAAGCAGAGAGACCTGATGTTTTGCATGCAAATTTAGTTGGCTTAATTTTCTTGGGTGTGAGCCTCTATAAAACTATCAGCAAATCCTTGATTCTAAGTGATGGCCATTAAATAAAAGTACCTGTAACTCAAAATGACAAAAAAATTCCTTAAATTTACAAGAGGAAATTTTTTGAAATATTTAACAAAATAGGACAGTCATTTTTTTCAAATAAAAAAGGGGTAGCATGATTCACATACATTTGTATGGGGTGTACAGGGTGGGACGTAGCTCCTTTTACAGGAAAATTCCTAGAAGGCATCTCTGGATGTGAAGACATCATGGTCATGTTCTTGAAGAAGTGGAATGTGCTCCTAAAGCCACAGAGCATGCTGGAAATATGACTAGTGCTCAAGAGGCCGCGACGGAAGGATGACTGTGAGTTCAAAGCCACCTGGGATACACAGGAAAAGCCTGTCTCAAAAGATAAAAACAAAAAAGCTAAATAAATGTACAAAATTTGCAAAGTCCATAGGTCTTCAGAACAGCAATTCCGGGAGCAGGTGTGAAAAGAGAATGGTGGGGAAACACACTTAATGACAGAGAAGGCCGGTGTGGTCAGAGGAGGGTACATGGTTCCCTGGCTGTGCCGCCCTAACACCCTCCAGTACACACCTCTCCTAGAAGTTATCCTTGTACCAGGTTATTATTCTGACCTGTTACCCAGTGTGGCTCTTGTTCCCAGCACTTCCTGTTTCTGACCCTTATCCTCACCCTTCCTCCCATTTTGTCAGCTACATGCACTCCACAAACAAGAGGACAGCAAAGAAAAGGATGGTGTCAGATGTGCGGCTTTGGAGTTTTAGACTATTAGGTTTCCAGGCATAACCTGATTTAAGATGATCTGCAATTGGTCTAAACCCGTTCTTTCTGCCATCACCCTACCCACCGTAGATATTCTTGAGACTATGGAAAGGAAGAGCCTAAGCTTTTTTTTTGTATTGCGGGGAGTTGAACCCAGGAGACCTGGCACATGCTGGGCCAGTGCTCCCCTACTGAACCGCACTATGGAAGGGAAGAGACAGAAAAGTCCTCAGAGTGTGACTAGTTATTTTTCATTATCCAGTCTTGATGGAATTAAGAGACACACACAAGATCAGTAAAGCACACTTCCAGGTGTGTCTCTAAGGGTGTTATGGTTGATACACTGTGTCAACTTGGGGAATCTAGAGGTTTAGCTGAGTAACTCAGGAGGAAGCTGGGGCACTTACTTTGTAAACATCCTGAGCCTGTGGAAGAGGAGGGCACGGAGATTGTGTAAGAGGTACAGGTCCCCTGGGTGGGGGTAGGTTGTTTACAGCGTAAGGGAAGAGAGGAGGCTGCTTGCAGCCATTCCTCCCTTTTGCTGGTTGGTTTTGCTGTTCACTGCTGCCCTGAACAGTTTGCCCTCTACCATGTGCCACTCTGCCTCAGAACCAGCCAAATATGGACTGAGGGCTGGGGATATAGCTCAGTGGAATAAGCGCTTGCCTAGCAAGCGCAGGGTCCTGAGTTCGATCCCCAGTACCGAAAAAAAAAAGGGGGGCTGGGGATATAGCTCAGTGGAATAAGTGCTTGCCTAGCAAGCACAGGGTCCTGAGTTCGATCCCCAGTACCGCAAAAAAAAAAAAAAAAAAAAGAAACAAATATGGACTGAAACCTCCACAAACTGTAAGCTAAATAAACCTTTCCTTCCTTCATTGTGGGTGTTGGGTATTTTGTCTCAGCAACGAGAGAAAAGTAACCAAGACAAAGGGTGTTTCCAGAAATGATTGGCATGTGGGATGGCCATAACCAAGACAAAGGGTGTTTCCAGAAATGATTGGCATGTGGGATGGCCAGCCGAAAATGGGCAACACCTTCCAATAGGGTGGAGTGCCTGAGGAAGAGAAGCAAAAATTCACCAGTTCACACTCTTTCCCTCTCCCTGCTCCTCAGCTGCCAAGATGTGAGCAATTCTCTTCTGCTGCAGGCTTTCCACCACTGGGACAGGGAGTCCACTGGAAATACACTGGAACCTCTGACACTGTAAGCCGAAGGAATGCCTCCTCATTTGAACTGACGTTCTCAGATAGTTTGTCATAGCAGCAACATGCTAACACACCTAGTCTTTGAGAAGGAGCCCTGGTCCCTCTGCCAGAGCAGCCCCTGGGAAGGAAGAAACCCTCAGTCCTCACAGGGGGTGTAGAGGAGAGAACCTCCCCAGCCCATTAGTTCTTATGTGGACTATGTGGCTGAATCTACAAACCCAGTTAACACAAGACCTGATTGACAAGAGAAAAGCATTACAGTTTTATTACATTTACATGTACATGAGGGTCCACACAAGAGAGTGAAGAGGAAATGACCAAAGCATGATACTTTCCTACATTTTAGATAAAGCAATAAATTTGTGAAGAAATAACAGGACAAACGGGTATCTGGAATAAGGTTACTTTCTCATTGCTGAGACAAAATACCCAACAGCCAAAGTTAAAGGATAGTTTGTTCTTGTTTTTCCTTTTTATTTTTTTGAGACAGGTCTTCAGTATGTGGCCCAGGCTGGACTCCAAGTCACTGCAATCCTCTTGCCTTGGCCTCCCAAGTGCTGGGATTATAGGCATGTGCCAGTAGGAAATAGTAGGGATGTTATTGGGAGAGAAGGGATAAGGAGATATAAAAGCTAGTACAAGATTATAGTAGCTTTGGAGAGTTGTTTATTCAGGTTCATTACAGCCCCAATTACTAGTCTGATGATCAAGGGTACCTGCAGGCCTTGGTATGTGAAATCATCTTTATGGTTTGCTACATGCAGGGAAAGCCAGGCCAAAGGGCCCTTTTGAATTTATAGTTCCTCAAGTGATTTCAGCTTAAAATCTTCAGTATACCAGTTAGGTTAGTCATCTTTAGAGATGGCACATCCTTAACTTCTTCAGGGATCCAAGAGCAAAGCAAGCTAATGCTTTGTTTTCTGGGTGTTGAGCTTTCAGAGGTCCTCTGCAACCTGCATGCTGTGAGTAGTGATGTCTGTGCTGTGTGCTACACAAACCTAAAGCATGGACCAAGGCAGCCTCACTGAGTCCCAGAACCTCAGGGTGCTGCGGACCTCAGGAGAATGTGTCTCTTCGCCCGAGAGGGAACAAAGGTATCACTGACCGCCAATGATCTGGGGAAGCCTTGCCATGAGGACAAGATCTCACTAGCGCCAACTTGGAAAGCGTGGACAGATTAAGGGCATTTCAACAAACAGTATGAAAAGGTAAAATGACAAGAGCCAAGCCTGATGAATTCTTAAACTAAGGGGACAATAGACTAGGGCCCCCATCCTTCTTAGTTCTCTTGCAATCATGAATCCTATCCCAACACTATCCAAGATTTAGGAGGGGAGAAAGAAGAAAGGGGAGAAAGCATGGGTTTTATCTGAAATTGGCTAAAATTAAACTTCTGTGGCTAGATGGAATGGAGATCACTAAGCACAAGTGTAGAGAAATCAAGTCTCATTTCCTAGGAGCCTGGGTTTGTAGCACAGGAGTCATTCCGGGAACAGAGGAGGAAACAGAGAACAAAGGGAGAGGAGTCTGGCTTAGCTTCCAGCCTAGAACAGGAAAGTGGATCACGGCATGGGATGACTAAGAGAACACAACTACTTCCAGAAACTTTTGGGAGAACTTAACAAGAAGGCAGGAGGTCCCACAGCACTTGGAACAGTGGCATCTGATTGTAACATTTCGATATAAAAGGCTTTGAATATCTACAGGTCTTAGGGACAGCTACGATGGGGCCATCAGGGCCATTCATGCAAAATTGAAAACAAATGAAAGGCAACCTCAATTGCAATGATTCTGAAGACCTAGGGACTGCATGGGTATAGCATGTGGAGGAGAGGGAAGTGTCGTGGACTATTTGTGTCTCTACTAAAATTCATAAAATGAAATCCTACCCTCTGATGGAGTGGTATTAGGAGGTGGACCCTTTGGGAGGTGGTTAGGTTAGGAGGACAGCATCTTCACAGATGGGTTAGGAAGAAACTGTCGCTGGATATGGTCTGTAATCCCAGCACTCTATGGCTGTGGCACAGGAATTATAGTGACAAAGACCACTATGAAGTGGCTCTGAGCGGGGTTTAATATGAACCAATTGGCTTTTCATGTTTACTTGTGAGTTGTCTGTAGCTTAGGCACCTTGTCTGGAGATGGGCAGCAGACTCATAGTAAGTAAACCTCTATGAGTCGCTGGTCACCGCTGAGGCCTGCATTGGCCTGTGAAGCTGCGATGCCTCAAAGGACAAGATAAGACCCCAGCTGAGGACATCTGGTTCCAACCCCAATTAACGTAAAGGTGACTGTAGCCGCAAGCATCTCACTCCTGCAGTGAAGGCCTTTCTGAAGATAACATAGTTCTCCTAAATTAACATAAGGTATTACTTGAAGAAGTCCTTAAAGGGGTTCCCTAGTCCTGCCCGGATTCCTGCATTTTCTTCAGTAGCCCCCTCCTTTGTTTGTAAACCAAATATATATAGGCTGCCCGGAGAAGTCTTTGTCTAAACTCAGAGAATATGCAAGCTGTAAGAGAATGAGACCTTCCTGGAGCCCTGAAATCATTTTGATTGTCTCTTTTTATTTAAGCCTTCACCATCCACTCAATTGCAGGCCTGAGGCAATTTAGTGACTAAGAGAGACCATTTCTCAAAAAAATTAAAAACAAATAGGTGTACAGCTCACTACAAAGACACTGTTAGCTCCCAGCACCTCAGAAAAAGGAAGTGGACGGGGGCTGGGGATATAGCTCAGTGGAATAAGCGCTTGCCTAGCAGAGTCCTGAGTTTGATCCCCAGTACCGCAAAAAAAAAAAAAAAAAAAGAAAGAAAAAGGAAGTGGAAAGAGCTTTTTTCCCCTCTGCTCTTCATCACAGAAGGATACAGATGTCTCTGCAAGCCAGGAAGTTGCCCCTACCAGCTTTACCAGATCTACAGATACTCTAATCCTGGACTTCCAGGCTTCAGATGCATGAGAGAAAAACTATTACTGGGACGCACGGGCGAAGCAGGAAGCACCCACCTCCGCACTCTGCAGAGTGAAGGGTCGAGGAAGAGAGACTAAGTTAATGTGATGGAGGGAAGCCTTGCTTGGTATGCTTTGAGGAAGATCGAAAAAGTAATTCCTTTCTCTCTGTCTTGACCTGCTAGAAGCCTGGGGAGTTATACCCAGAGCCAAGGAAGGAAGGAACCAGAAAGAACTGTAGGTTTATTCGGTGTATATAGGTCTGGTTCTGTGGGACGTAACAACAGCAATCAAAAACCAAGGGAGAAACATGCTGTGCCAACAGCTGCGGGCAGGGCTGGTCATCCGGAGACCAAGGTGGACAATTAGAAATGGGTGAATAGGGGAGAAGAATGCACTGTACTTGTCCCCCAACAACCTGCTCACCAAAAATCTCATCCACCAAACAAGCCACTTCAGGCCCTTGTATTTTATCTATCCTCAGAAGTTAATTTTTTGGGGCTGGGGATATAGCTCAGTGGAATAAGCGCCTGCCTAGCTAAGCGCAGGGTCCTGAGTTCAATCCCCAGTACCGCCAAAAAAAAAAAAAAAACGGAAATTAATTTTTTGTAGTGCAACACAAAAAAGTTTATTTGTAATTCTAGAAGCTTAATACTCCTTCTGTCATTCATGTTAATGAATTATAGGTAAGGCCATATGCAATGAGCAACAGGAATATATTTAAAGAAGAAGCTATTTAAATACAAACTGCTGAACATTTTTCCCTTAAGGTAACTTCTCTGAACTTGGCACTTTAGGTATTCTTAGATCCAGCTTTCATCTGAAATGCTGCATCATCTTTTAGAGAATGTTCTTCCCAATGGCAAGTTCACATACATGCCATTTTTAGGAGGTGAATATCATAACCCCTCATACTAGATAATACCCAACTAGTAATGTTCTATGAAACAGTGGGCTGAGGCAGGAGGATCACTGCCAGTTTGAGACCAGCCTGGGCTACAAAGTGAGTTCAAGGCCAGCCTGAACTGCATAGTGAAACTTTGTCTGAAAAATACAAAAACACAAAAATAAATAAATAAATAAATAAATAAAACAATGGAATTCCTTTCCAGTAAACAAGGCCTTAACATGACTGAGAGTGTCTTCTGTAAGTCATCTTGGAGACTATTATTATCACAATGATTCTGACATTTCTGACATTTGTCAGTTAACTTTCAGAACTCTTCTCTTCTGTGGTTGTCTTGGTGATTGTTTGAGGCAGGGTTTCGCCTTCCTATGTATGGCAGGCTGGCCTCAAATTCAAAATGATCCACCTGCCTCAGCCTCCCAAGTGCTGGGATTATCTTTTATATGTCCCTAGTGACAAAAAATCTTTAGCTCTTGAGATCTATTTCTATTTGCACAGAGCAAGAAATCAACTTCAAAGATCCATGATCAGTAATACGAGTAATTAAGGTAGTTATAAAATAATAACCTTGGATATATCATTAATTGGCCCTAGTAGTGATTTTTTTTTTAAATTGAGTGCAAATGTGGGCTTACTGTTTGACCAAACACATACCAAACTCTAAGGAGACTGCTGTGGCAGATAGCCCATGCATGTGCTGTATTACTTAGGTAAACTTTTTTGGAGTGGTCAATATTTACTCTGTGTAGTATGTTATTAAATTTATGATAGTCAGTTCATTGAATATAAAATCCCATTCAAGTAGTGCTCCCTCTCACTAGGCTGGCTGGTTGAGGATCACCCTCCTAGCAAGATACCTACTACAAGCAGGATCAACCTATGGCTGGGATGCAGTGGTTTACCAGATGTTCCTGCACTGCCATGGCCTCTGCTGCCACAAATCACCACCTGCAACACCCATGCAGAGCTAGTTGGCCAGAGACCACAGGCTTGAGCAATGCCTGCATTAAATCTGGGGTGCAAGACAGCTACACATGAGCCTCAGCTCTGCCCATCAGAAAACTAATGGCCCAGAGTCAAGATTACAACTATCACATTTTGAACTGTGGTGTTTTCACACCATTTTATCTTCGATAAGCACATTTCTTGCTTGAAAACAGTCTGATTATCACTTTCAAGCTGGGTGTGGTGGCGCACGCCTGTAATCCCAGCACTTGGGAGGCTGAGGTAGGAGGATCGTTGCGAGTTTGAGTTCGAGGCCAGCCTGGGCTACAAAGTGACAAAGTGAGCTCAAGGCCAGCCTGAACTGCTAGCGAGACCCTGCCTCATAAAGACCAAAAAAAAAAAAAAAAAAAGAAAACAGTCTGATTATCACTTTCAGTTTCAAAAATTTATCCATCATTCACAGACCAACACAGGTGTGCCTCTGTTTTTAAAAAGGTCTGCTTTCCAGTAACACCTTACATGAACATCCTTGTCCCTCGGTGACTTCTGACAAATTGTCAAAGATTAGACATCAAGAATTAAATATCTGTAAGCCAGACATGGTGGTGTATGCCTGCAATCCTAGAATGAAGCCCAGAGGATCATGAGGGCAAGCCCACACTGGGCAACTGAACAACTTACTGAGATCCTGTTTCAATTTTTCTTTTTCTTTTTTATTTTTTTTGAGACAGGATTTTGCTGTAGAGTTCACACTAACCTTGAACTTACTTTGTAGCCCAGGCTGGCTCAAATTCACAGAAATCCTCCTGCCTCAGCCTCCCAAGTGCTGGGATTATAGGTATATGCCACCACAACCAGCCTGTTTCAATTTTTGAAAAATAAAGAAAGAAACTTGGGGATGTAGCTCAATCCAAGTCCCTGGGTTCAATCCCTAGTACTACAGAAAAGATAAACAAATAAATACATAAATAAATATGTTCTTTAATGGTTGTGCTAAGACTATAATAGACTTTATATCCCTGAATATAACAAAGCTGAATTTAGAAACTCCTGTAGGACGTCTAAGTTAGACTGTGATATAACATCAAATAAGGACCTACCAGAGGGATACAGCATGGTGAAAAAATCAGCAACATCATTTATGTGTTAATTATATGAAAAACATGAATAAATAATTTTCTTTGCCCTGTTTAAAACAAGAATTTGATAAGTAATTTGTCTTTTTTTTTCATAATTGTTCAACAAATTCTCTACAGTTCTCCTTTCTGTCTACTTACTGGGTTCATTTTCTGCTCCTGCTTCTTCTTAACCCTTGCTTACAATTTATCTTTAAAATTTCTAGAGACACCCCACCACACTAGATTCAGCTAAAAGATAGTCTCCAATGACTAATTTCTTCGCTCTGAAAATCTAGATCCTTTTTTTTGATACAGATCTTACTCTGCAGTTCAGGCTGGGCTTGAACTCACTATACAACCTAGGCTGGCCTCAAACTTGCAGGGATCCTCCTGCCTCAGCTTCCTGAGTGCTAGAGGCATGCACCAACACACCTGGCTAAATCCTTTTTATAATGAAATACTTATTCTATGAAAAATTCTTCTCTAGGATAGTTTTCTGATAAAATTTGGCCATTTTAAATAACATATACAAACTCACATTTCTTTAGGTAATTTATGCAATGGTTATTAATTCTTCCATATTCTCATCAAAGACTCCCTTAAAAACCAAAATTGGGAGCTTTTCAATAGTGTAGGTGTCACTGTGTAAACTCTTGCCTAGAGAGTGGAAACTTCTTCCTTGCAGTATACTTTCCAAAAGTTTCTGCTAAGTCATACAGAGCTCTGTGTGCAGAAAGGGCGGCAGTCATTGTGGTTTGGAGAAAGCAGACTGAACCAGTCCTTGTGACTCAACCATGTTTCTTGAGGATGGCTCGGTAGAGTATCACTGTGTGAAAAGGCACTCAGACAATGCTGCCCCAAGCTTCCTTCTGACCCTCTGGGGCCAAGTCCATGGCCATTAACATTTCTGACCTGAAAAATCAGATGACGAACACGTTGAATACCTATTATGCACAAGCCACTGAAATATTCTCTAGGAGCAATAAAGTCTGAGTGGGGAGTGAAATAATCTATAGAATACCTATTATGTGCTGGGCATGTTACACAGGAAATCTCACTGAAAGTTTACATCCATCCATGGAGAGAGGTATTTTATCAGAGCATATAGAGAAAGAAAGTATCATCAGATTGGCAAAGGGAGTTAGTGAAGTGAAATTAATAAAATGAATTATGTCCATCAACTGGGCATGGTGACACATGCCCATAATCCTAGCACTTGGGAGGCTGAGGCAGGAGGATTTGGCAAGTTCAAGGCCAGCCTGGACTACCTAGTTGAAAGCCAGCCTGAACTACACAGTGAGACCCTCTCCCCCACAAAAAAAGAATTATGTCCACTAAAACGATGTGCTCAAAATTGAGCCCCAACCCCTGTGAATGTAATCACATTTTGAAATCTGCAAAGGCAGATGTACTCACACACAGATGGGGTCCTGATAGATTAGAGTGGGCTTGCAACCTAGTGAGAGAAGAAAATGGAGATTTGGATACAGAGACACAGAGAGGGACAAGTGGAAACAGGCTGAGACTGGAATTAACAAGTCAGGGAATATCAATTCCTGGCAGCACCAGAGGCCAGAGGAGGGAAGAAAAGAATTCTTCCCACAGGGAGCACGGGCCTGCCGACACCCTGACTTTGGACAGGTAGCCTCACAACTGTGAAATATATTTCTCTTTTAAGCCTCTCAGTTTGTGGCAATTTGTTAGAGCAGTCCTAGGACACCCGACCATGATGAAGAGCAGTGTTGGAGTTTGATCACAGTTGTTTGTTTGAGGCAGGCGCTTATTCTGCTGAGCTATATCCCTAGCCCCAGGGGTTCTTTTTGTTTGATTTTGTTTGATTTGGGGTTTTTTGGCAGTACCTGGGATTGAACTCAGGACCTTGAGCTTGCCAGGCATAGTTGTTTGTTTCAAAATGATGAGCATGCTATCCAGGAGGGTTTTGCTGCCACCTGATTCCCAAACCTGTTCAAGAGTTCTCCATAAGGGGGAACAATTGGAAAGATTGCTGCATGCAGCACCTGGTAGTTTACACCTGGAATCCCAGCACTCAGGAGGCTGAGCCAGGATGATTGTCACAAATCTGAGGCCAACCTAGACTACGTAGTGAGTTCAAGGTCAGCCTAGAATACATAGCAGGCAACTAACACCCCCCACAAAAAAAACAACAGCAACAACAAAGAAAAAGATGGCTCCAGACTTCGTGAGCAGAAATGGTAAACTGACTCAACTTAAGCTAAGAGTGACAGATGCCCAAACTCTGCATCATTCAGTCTCTCAGAGAACTGATAGATACAGAGCTGTGTAGAGGAGAGAAAAGGATGCTAAACAGCTTGAGCTGGAACTCAACAGTGACACTGACCATAATAGGGCTGGGACAGGTTACTTTTCCTCTGTCTCAATTTCCTATGAGAGATCAGGCTAAATAATCCATGGGCTCCCAGCCTGTATAACTCACATGGACTATGAGCCCACTGTGCATTGTATTTATTTTGATTGGTATGGTTTGATTGGTATGTAAAAATTGCTTTTGTAAAAAGGTTTCACTTAAATAACACTTAAGGCCCATGCTTAAATGTTATTTTCTTCTATCTGTTTATTCTCAGGCGTCAGAGGTTAAAATAATGGCAGTATTTCAATGCCGTGCACAGGATTTTTTGCTCCTCTTGAATTGACAGCAGCTCACACTGTTAATGAAGGACCTAAACCAGATCTGTGCCCTTGTAGCCACAGCAGGTGCAAAAGAAAACTGGGCTATGTCAGAGATAAGAGCAATGAACCGTCCCCAAGATGAGTATGGTACAGCAATTAGCCTTTTGAAATCATCAACCGTGCAGAAAGCAGCGGCAGTACTAAATTTGTTTGTTTTCCGAGATGACCTTTCTTGAAGAATGTAAAGTAGGCGAAAACGCATCTGCTTCTACAGCTGTGCGGAACAGAATCAAGCACAGGCCCCTAGTGACACATCCTGTCCTCTCTGACAGGTATGGAAGGCAGGCATTCTTCGCTAAGAAAAACTAGGCTATTTTCACTTTGACTCACCCTTCTGTGCACACCCAGAAGAATGCTATTTATAAAAAGTTCTAAACTCAGAAGATTAATGCAATTGAGGTGCTTTCGAGGCACCTTCTAAACACTGGCTCGCTTTCTTCTTCAGCTGCATAAGCAGCTGTAACTGCTTAGCAGAGAGCAGAGGAAGGTGACTGTGGGCGCAAGTGTGGGCCCTGGAGCCCCTCTGTCCCATCTCCCCTAGGGATTCTCTCCCAGGGATGGGCCACAGCCTCACCAGCATCACAATAGCTTCCTTGTGTTGTTGCAGATGCATAACCAAGACTGTCAGCAAATTACTTGTATTAATTATTTTTGTCTTTATGTTAGTCTTCTGTGGAAGAATCTGATTGTCTGAGATTAAATGTGGATGTCTGGGGTGTGTATGTGTGTGTGTGTGTGTTTGCCTATATATGTGTATGTGTGTTTATGTAGCAACTATTGTTGAATAAAGACAGAATATTTCTTTAAACCTATAGAAGATGCTACTAAAATTAACAAAGACCCATGCTTATAGAGGCATAACTCATATAACAGGTAAATCATGGAAGCAGCCTATACTGTTATCCATCAACAGACAATGCATAAATAGTGTGGCATTTATGCACAAAGGAATGCTAGTCTACCATAAAAAAGGACAAATTTAAGTCATTTGTAGAAAAACGAATGCACTTTGAGATAATAATGTTAAGTAAAATAAATCAGACACATAAGTTTAAGTAGTATATGGTTTCTCAAAGATAGATCAATTGATGGACAGAATAGCAAATACTTAACAGGAAATAGAAATAGTTCTTTTGCAAATGGGAAGAGAGTCAAGAGATAGAGAGGAAGAGTACATAAAAATGTGTTACATACATGTGCCAACTCCCCACAATGAATGTTGTCATTATGTACTGTAATCATGTGCTAATAATTTTTTTAAGTTTAAAAAGAAATAATTTGAGTTTTATCTGTTATAGCACCTGACAACACTTACTCTAATAAACCAGGCTTACTGGGCTCCAGGACTTTCAGTCTTACCTGCTGGTAATTTGTCTCCTTCAAGGAATTTAGAATACAGTGATAGATACATATATGATGCACTACAATACTGGAATTAAAACAGGTAAGCTCCTGATCAGTAATAAATCATAGGGTTAACATAACAGAGAAACCACAAAGCAGGAGCTTACCCAAGTAAGGAGCTTACTCTTCTCATTAAGCAGAAGCCTGGAGGGTGGCAGACCAGGACTGGAAGGCTACCTCCATGATTCCATTAGGGACCTAAGACACATGTACCTTTCTATTCCACTGGGCTTAGCGTGTGCTGTTCTGAGAAGGAAGACGAGTCTAACAAGGGCTGCACATCAGTCAAATCAAACTGCTTTTTTTTTCTTTTTTTTCTTTTAAAAGTAAAAGCACAAAAACTTTAACAAACAGACGCAAAGTAGCATAAGAAATTGTACAATCAAAACTGATTTACAGACAATGTGACAGGGAATCAACAATGGTTGTTGGTTTACCTATTGATATCTTCTTTTTTTTTTTTTTTTTTGGCGGTACTGGGGATCAAACTCGGGACCCTGCACTTGCTAGGCAGGCGCTTATTCCGCTGAGCTATATCCCCAGCCCTACCTATTGATATCTTCGAAGTGTATATTCATGAACACAGATACAGACATGCGAAATTGGTCAAACAATTAATCATCTCAACAACAGAAAAAAAAAAACCGGAAAGCATTAACAAAGAGGCACAAAGTAGTACAATAACAGTAAGATCAGAATTGAATTATAGACAAAGCAATGGAAAACCAACAGTAGTTGCTGCTTTGCAAATTGATATCTTCAAAGTGTGTGCTCAGGATAACACATACAGACATACAAGATTGATTGAATAACCCGTCATCAATTATTCCTTAGCATTAAGTGATATAATACAATAGTAGAACCCTGTTAGCCATCCTGCACATATGTATACACATACATACATACATTTTTGCCTCTTTCTTTTCTCCTTTCCCTCGTCCCATCTGTTCTTTGCTTTTGAACAGATTTCCTTTGTGTCTCTTAGTTTATATTCCCACCCTCAGGTTCTTACACCAGTGATACAATACGTTGCCTGCTCATGTACCGCTGATTTATTTCACTTATGAGTATGGACTCCAGTTTTGACCACTTGCCTACAAAGTCCCCAAAACTGTCTTTCTTTATAGCTGAGTAATATTCCATTATATAAAAATATCACAACTTTTTTATCCATTCCTCAGTGGATGGATGTTTGCTTCCATGATTTAGCTATTACAAATTGCGCTGCTATAAACACGGGTGCACGTATATCAGAATGATATGATGTTTGCTTTTTTTTCTATTTTCTTTTTTTTACACAAGGTCTGACTATATAGTTCAGATTGGCTGGCCTCAAACTCACCGTGATCCTCCTGCCTCAGCCTCAGCCTTCTAAATGCTAAGATTATAAGTCTGTGCCACCATGTACAGCTTTCAAATTCCCTTTAAAGTGCTTTCTCTGAAGCTCCTCCCAGGAATGATCATTTGGCAAGAACTGTCAGTGTCCTCCTCACAGCTTCAGGGAAAACTATGAAATGTGATTATTTTTAAACTGCTCACACTTACCATACTTTGCAAAACTAGAGTGCTGTTCATAATGGGATAAGGGAAATGAACATTAGGAAGGCAACTGACACTCGGTGCTTCACGTAGGAAGAAAGTTCAAAGGCCTGGGTAGACAAATACTGCCAAATGCTCTCAACACAGAGCAGCTGGAGTTTGAACCTAAGCCTGAGACAATATGCTCAACCCCAGGCTATGCTGACACCCTCATTTGATAGATAGTCTAGAAAAATAAATGCTCAACTTACTAGAACACAAGGATAGCGTATTCATTTCTTCTTGCTGCTGTAACATATTACCACAGTCTTGGTAGCTTCAAATATGAATATATTATTCCAAAGTGCTACAGGACAGAGGTTCAAAATCATTTTTACTTGGCTGGCTAACATCAAGGAGTTGGCAGAGCTGGTTCCTCATGGAAATTCTAGAAGAAAATCCATTTCCAAATCTCTTCTAACTCCTTGAGGTTGACTGTATTCTTTGGCTCTCTTGAACTATTCCAACCTCTTATCTCTGTGTCACTTTTACTTCTATAGTCAAATCTTTTGTCTCCCACATGTAAGAACACTCATGATTACAATTAAGGCCCATCCAGATGATTCAGGAAAAGCTCCCCATCTCAGACCTTTAATTAATCACATCTGCAGAGTCCCTTTGCTATATACATTGAAATCCACAGGTCTCAGAGATTAATACATGAATACCTTTGGAGGTCATTATTCACTTAACTCTATAAATACTAACCTAGAAAAGGTCAAGGGCTGTATATAAGGAACAAACTGAGAACCACAGCAACTCAAGAGGTCAAAAGAGAGATGCTGCTTGGATAGTCCAAAGAAGAATATAAACTCTTCGGAAAAGGAACAATCATGCAGCCATCATAGTGTTCCTGGGGTCTGGGGTGCTGTATTCTTCCCAGGGATCCTTATCAGGTTCTTGTTATCCTAAACAAAGAATTGGACAAGAAATGCTCAAAAGGTAGTGAGGTTTTACATTTATTAAAAGTAGGAAAAGGAGTGCACTCTACAGGGTGTGTGGGGAAGCAATTAAGGTTAGGAAAAGAAGTATGCTCCTCCGAGCACAGCATGAGCCACATAAAGAACTTACAATGGCTACAAGGTTAATGACAACCAGCGTTCATAACCCCCATTCTGACTTCAGATCTAGGCCGTCCTATCAAAAATGTGTTTGATTATACACCAGAATTTAAGATGGTATTCTCTGATTGGTCCCAGATGCAGAGTTTGAGTGCATATGGCCTGGTTCTCTGTGGCTGACAAGTCACATCCACTTGCCCAGTTAGCTGGCCACACCCTAACCTCTGCCTCAATACGGAATAACTAAAATAGCCCTGAACTATGAACCAGCTGCATTAAGAGCTGCAGGGAAGAATTTGAGACCACATTCAAGATCATTCATGACCTTAGGGATGCCTTCTAAGCATTTTGTGCCTTCCTGAGTCCTTTCCAATGACGTAAGGCAGCTCTGGCCCCTCTTGAAGTTCAGATAGCCTCAAGGTCAGGATTCCAGTGAAGCAATAAGGGGCCCTGGAACATTAATTTAGATCAATCACCACAATGACCTTGAATTTGCCGCATCCTGAAAATGAGTACCTTCCCACTCCTTAACTCGTACACCCTAGGTACCTGTCTTTCTCTTACTCTAGTCCTAGCTCTGAAGGTTTTTTTAGATAAACAAGGCCGCTTAGGCTGTGAGGAGTATAGTAGGCCCTGAATAACATAAAGACATTTTAAGCTGCATAATTTATCAGCTCTCCTCTTGCTGGCATCTAAATTTTCTGAGTCTAGACAGTTTTGAGGAAGCAATGCATCCCTGCACCCTCACATGGAAATTGAATGTCTCCTGCCATTCGCTTTAGTTTACTTTTCTGGTCATTAAAGTCAGTCTTAAAAATATGTAAAACCTGGTGAATTCCTCCCTGCAAGAGGTGGGCTCCCTAGCAGCTCTCTGTGAGGAACAAGGGAAGTAGCCAAGAGATGTGGCCACTCTTACCCAGCCACATCTTGATCCTGAGAGCATCTACCCATGGCTCACTGGTGGTTTGGTGGTCAGTGAAACCAAAAGGTGAAAGAGAAAGAGGAAAGATGTCAACATCTAAGTGAGGATTTCTTCTTTTTACGCTTCTAAGACATTAACTTCTATGGGTGAGCTTATCCTAAGACAGAAGAGAAGAGAATCCAAAAGTACAAGAGAAACAATAAAAAGCCAGAGATTTTTGAGAAGTACACTTTAAACTCATATTTCAAGTGAAGACTGAGAAGAGGGGCAGTCTAAAGTACTGACACACTCATAGATCACCGCAGGGACAAAAGAGAAACTCCTGGGGCTGGGAATCTAGCTCAACACCACAGCGCCTTCCTGGCAAGCATGAGGCCGTGAGCTCAATTCCCAGCACCAAAGGAAAAAAGGGAAACTCCTGGAAACCTTAACCTGCCACTTACTAAAAGCATGACTTATATTGGGCGTGGAGGCTGAGGCAGAAGGACTGCTGAGTTTGAGGTCAGCCTGGGCTATGTAGGGAGTTCAAGGCCACTCTGAGCTACATGGTAAGACCCTGTCTCAAAAAAACCCCCAAAAAACAAAAAATGACTTCTGTTTTCTTCTGAGACAGTCAGGGATTTAAAGGCAGTTTTTGTTAAAAACTGTGACTCTTTACTTGGGCACCAGAGATACCTAAAAGCAAAAAAGTTGACTTTTCTTTTGTGTCTTTTACTACCTTAAAACTTTTTTTTTTATTAAGAGTATTGGTATATTTTAGATATATGTAATGATCACATTCATTATAGAGAGTTTGTTCCTATACATGATATAGCTTGATTCTTTTTTGCCCCTTCCCTTACCCTTAAAACTTTGGATGTAGGTATGTATGTTAATCATTTAAGAAAAATTTGTGAAACAAGGTTTATTAGCCCTAAATTTACTTAGTCTCTCTCACACCCCTTCAAGGCTGAGGACACCAAGGTGAGAGTAACTGAAGTAATTTTCAGGATTTACAGGGACAGCCTAATGTCCTGCTCTGAACTCCCTCCCTGGAGTGCAGCCTAGACGTCTCCAGCCTCGATCCTAAACCTAGAGATGGATCTCAGCAGAGCTTAAACCGTGGATCCCTGCAGGGCCTCACCAGACTGAGACTGCAGTCAAGCAAAAGCCATCATCTCAGGAACAAAGTTGCCCCTCAAGCCATGAGGATTCCTCCCAGAGCTACTACCCCAGGACTGAGATAATGATCAACGGCCCCCGGTCCACAGCACCACTCCATAAAACTGGTCTCCATGCCTTTGATAATGGACCACTCTGATCCTCTCCATCACCCCAGCTGGCATCATTTTCTCATGTTCTCTTCCTTTACCTTGTCAAGGGGCCAGCTTGATCTTTGTCACCTCCTCAAGCTGAAGTCCCTTACTATTTCCTCTTACGTTCCAAGTACTGTAACACTTTACCCCTGGAAATCCATGTCAGTTTTAATTTCCATTATCAGGGACCCATTCAAGCTGGTGACAAGGTCGCTGACTTGCTGTCGGACGAGGCTCCTCAACCTCAACACTTCCGCATTGCCCCTGAGATACCGGCACACCTCTGCTATGCAGTTCAGGTTGCTCTGCAGCATCCTCTAGCTCCCAGATGCCAGTGACAGCCTGCCATCAACAGTGACAACCAAAATGACTCCAAATACTGGCAAAGGCCCCTCCAGAGGGAAAACAGTCCCTGACTGAGAACCGTAGCCCCTGTGAGTGGTCAGTGTCCCATGTGCCTTATTCCCCAGTAGCTTCCCCATCGCAGAATTCCTGTGAATCATAAACGAGAAGAAAAGCAATAGTATTCCTCAGGATGACATCTCACAGAGCAGTGACTCCTCACTCCTGATACTCTAGAATAACATCCAAACATATAGCACGATGTATTTTTTGTAGTAAATGTTAACTCTGACTTAGTACAGATGGGAAGTAAGGGGCTCTATTACGCCTCTCACAGAGACCTTCACAAACCCTCTCACTAGAAAGAAAATGCACAGTGACGGCCCAGCCTTGCCAGCCCCAGCTTCTCTCCCTGCGCCCACGCAGCCTCTCCCCTGCTGCTTCTGCCTGCAGCTGCCACTCCACCACTCTCTGCTCCAGGAACATCAATTTTTCATTGCCTCAAGCTGAGCCTCCGAGCATCCATAACGCTCCCCACATCCCCCTCCTCCTGTACAGCTGGTCCAGTGATTAGCTCTGGGCTGGAGCAGAAATGGACCATTAATTCCAAAGTATGTCATTGTTCCCTTGATTCTCTCCCCATGAACAAGTCTGAGGCTGTGGGGAGGGATTCTGCTTTGCACATTCCCCACCATAGTGAGAAAGCAAACAACAGCCAAGGAATGAATAGACAGAAAGGTACAATGAGCAAAGCAAACACCGTTTTTAAAAGGCGCTTTAAGGGCAGGCTGATGTTCAGGCTTTTCCTGCAGCCTTGTCCCATTAGACTGGGTCTGAAGGCTAATGCACTCCCACTGCCAGCTGTAAACATCTACCCCAACATCAAATGATGGTGAGCAATAGCCATATATCCTTCGACTTTAGAGTAGCTTTATTAGGCAGGGTTCTGCAAAGAAACAAATTCAACACAATGTAAGTGTGTGTGTGTGTGTGTGTGTGTGTGTGTGTGTGTGTGTGCATGCAAAACAGAGACAGAGATCAAGATAAAGAAAAGTTGATTTTAAGAAATTAGCTGTTAGCTGGGTGGTGGCACATGCTTGTAATCCCAGCACTCAGGAGGCTGAAGCAGGAGGATCACTGCAAGTCTGAAGCCAGCCTGCACTACAGAGTGAACTCAAAGCTAGTCTGAACTACACTGCGAGACCGTCTCAAAGAAATGGAAAAGAAAAGGAACAACAGTGGGGGCCTGCCTCCACATACCTCCCAATTCCCTAGTTCCCATCTACGGCTACTGCAAATCCTGCGGAGTCCCCAATTTCCTTCCCAAATAATCGCAGTGACTGTATGAGCCCCGCATACAGGGGAGCTGGCTGGTCTTTGCCACTACTTCGTAGAGGAGAGGGTTGCTCCTGCAAGTGGACCTAGGCCGCCAATCACTGCGTTGTTAATGTGGAGAGTTTCGAGCTCTTCTGGAGTGCAGACCCTGGGTTAGGCCTAGCAGCCAAGCTAAGCAAGCACAATATAATAAGAAATCACTAGATTGGGAGCAGGGCAAGCTAACACTATAGTTGTCACTAACAAGTATTGACTGAGCACTTCATCTCTTTCTATATAGAGGGCTGCCTAGGCACAGTACTATACACATGCAATCCCAGCAACTCGGGAAGTTCAACACCAGCCGAGGCAACTTAGCAAGACCTTCTCTCAAAATAAAATTTTAAAAGTTCTGAGGATACAGCTCACTGGTAGAGCACTTATCTAACATGTACAAAGCACTGGATACAATTCCCAGTACCAAACACACACACACACAGCACTGCACCCATTGGTCCACAGCCGAATGATGTATTCCAGCTTTAAGGTTCTTTTATGCCATTAGTCTATTGTAGTGTGGATTCTGACTCCAGGATTCTCCACCCAACCCAGAGCTATAGACCAACATTTTAGAAGACAACATTTTGGATTGCTATTATGTATTCTTCTATCCATTCATTTACTAATTGAATAAATTTGTTCCTACCCTATGCAAGAAAATCTTTTATGGCTTCATATATGAGACATACAAATAAATTAAATGTTGAGTCCTTTCTTCAAGGAACATAAAACCTACCTGGGGAATGGTTCAGTTATGTTTTAAATCTGTTGACTTTTATTTATCTGCAATATAAAGAAGTCTACGGAGACAATAAAAAGATCTGTGGTTGCCAGGGTTTACAGGGGAGAAAGAAACGAATAGCAGAACACAGAGGAATTTTTGGACAATGCAACTACTCTGTATGATGCTCTAATGAAGGACATATGCCTTTGTATGTTTGCCCAAAGCCAGAGAAAATACAACACCAAGAGTGATCCTAACGTAAACCATGGACTTCGGGTCATTATACGATGCTGTGGGCTTGTTGCTTGTAGTAAATGCTTTTTTTGTGGTGGAGGTGTTGAAAACAGGGATGCTAGGCATACATGGACTCCAGGAGTTACGGGAAATGTCTGTACTGTCAATTTTAACATAAACCTAAAACGGCTGTCTAAATAAAAATAAAGTTAAAAAAAAAAAGCCTGGAAGTTGGCAGTTCCAGGGCCGGTGTAGGGGCCAGTGATTTCCTAACGGGCACGGCTTTTCTAACAGCCTTTTAGCTTCCTCCCCACACGCTTGTTATCCGATGGTCACAAGATGGCTGCTGCAGCTCCAAGCTGGACATCTTCATAATGATGCTTCGGGAGTTAGAAAGCATTAGGGAAAAAGGCTTTTTGCTTTACAGGCTCTGGCAGATATACAACAGACTTCTCATTTGATCTTATCATTTGGAATTAGGTCATACTCCCAAGGTCAGACTGATCCTGCTGAGAGGAAATGGGATTCCCAGTACAGTTTATCTGTGGGTGCCTCTGTGATAACTGACCAGAGAGGGAAGAAAATGACTCACAGGGAGAAAAAAGTGTACATATATATTTACATTTCACAGATTCCTATATTCACAGGAAATTTTTTTTCTTCCACCTGTATAGCCAAAAGAAAACTCCAAAATTCATATATTCACAGGGAAATATATATATATATATATATTTATATTTATAATTTTTTATTTTCTATACATACACAGGAAGAGTCAAAAGAAAACAGAGAAGTTGATTTGATCAGGAACCAAAAGTAATTTTTTTCTTTAACACTGCATATTCATACCTGAAACAGCTATAAACTAAGTAAACTATACCACTGATCCATATCCCTAGTTGACATTACTTAGTTGACATTAAAAATATTCTTGAACTAAAGGTGATCCCTACCCTTAGTTAAGGGTAGGGATATGGATCAGTGGTACAGCTTGCCTAGCATGTACAAGGCCCTGAGTTCAATCCCCAGTACCACCAAAAGATAAAAAAATTAAAAATAAATAAATTAAAAGGATAAAAATAAACAAGTTTAATAACATAGACAGCACACATCCTGCAAAAGAAATTTTAATGGAAAGTATCTCAAAGCAGGGATTTAGAACCCTGGGTTTATGTAGTCTTTAACAAAAAGCAATAAATTCGTGGGGGAATGATAGGTCAAAAAAAGTGGTCTTAAATTCCCATCATGGGAAAATAAATACAGGGGAAAAAGTTAATGGGGTAAGATTTGTTTGCAGAATCCTTTGGTTCCATCTCTGGGCTGATAAGAGTCTCCAGGAAAGAAGAATTTATGCCTTGTCTCTAGGCAGAAAACGGGAGGGTAGAGATGAATTTCCTTCCCGTTATTGCTTTTTAATGGCCTTTAGTTCAAGAATATTTTTAATGTCAAGGAGCACATTTTGGTGTGGCATATTCTGGTTTCCTTCAACTAGATAGGAACATTTATTGAGCAAGAAATAGTGTGCAAACAGGGAGATTTCAAGACCAAAAGTGGTAAGGAAGTTCTTCTAGTGAAGATGCCAGCAAGGTTTATAAAATGTAAAAGAGAAAGTTCATCGAGTTGAGCTTAATTCGCATCAGTTATTTCGTAGCATCTTTTCCTTTTAGGTTCTGTCTCTAGGCAGATAGTGTGAGTGAGCACTACCTGGGATTAGAAGACAGCAGCTACTATCTGCTCCTGCAGAATCACCAGCTTGCTCGCTGCTGGGAGGAATCCTCCCAACTTTTGAGACCAGAGTCTTGTGTGTTAATTATGGAGAACAGAGGAAAAACAGCTACGATTTTTTTCTATCCATACATACCTATGATAAAATTTTTATTTATAAATTAGGCACATAAAATATTAACAATCATCGTAACAAAATAGAATAGATCATAACAATATACATTTATTAAACGTTTTAAATTTATGAATTATTACTCTCTGGAATCTTCCATTTAATATCTTCAGAACTCAAGTAGCTAAAACGTGGAAAGTGAAACCTCAGAATAGGGTAGACTCCTGCGGAAGTATTAAACAATAACACAAGCCTGGAACAAACAAAAACAAGACTTGTCAGTAAATTAGCATGTTGTTCCTGGAATCACTCCTCTCCTTGTAGCCATCTCTGTGATACTAGTTAGGATACAAGAGGAGGTCTGAGGGGCTTCATCCCTTATCCCTAATACAGCAATGGAGAGAGTCTAGTAGGTGAATTCTCTACCCCTTCCACCTACAAACAAATTTATTCTAGCTCTAAACAGCAGGGAAAATGGCATAGATAGTTATTATTGGAAAGGTGGGCCCTGGTGGCCCTGGTCCTCACATCTGAAGGCCAGGCTAGTCCCTCTAGCAAAATCAGGTTAATCTCATATTCAGAATTCAGAGAAAGAGACAGCAAGGCTTCCAACACCGGCCTGGGCTTGTGGGCAGTCACTGCAGAGGTTCGCTTTCCTTCCCTGCAAGATGTAACAACTACCACTGTCTTGTGGGGCCACTGAAAGGATTGAATGAGACGAAACACATTATGCACTTAGCATTGAGCCTGGTACATGTTATTGCTTAATAAATACTGAAGTTCAAATTTCGATCTCATTCCCCCAAAAGAGTGTGAGATTGAGGACATAGCTATGTCCAATAACCTATTCACATCTTTCTTTACTGACAGCCCCATCCCTGTTCACCAAGCAGTGTGTCTCATGAATGGGTGAGTGCATCTCACACTCACTAGGACAGCTACTGTCCAAAACACAAAAACAAAGCAGAAAATAACAAGTGTTCAGGACAGCCAGGAGACACTGGAACCCTTGTACACTATTGACAGGAATGTAAAATAGTGTAGCTGCTATAGAAAACAGTGCACTGATTCCTCCAAAAGTAAAAAATGGATCAGTATGTGATCCAACAATCCGCCTGTTAAGTAACGCCCCAAATAATCGAAAGTAGGGACTTGAACAAACATTTTCATACCTTTGTTCGTGGTACCGTTATTCACAGTAACAAAAAGCAAAAGAAATCCAAATATCTATTGTTAGGTGAATGGCTAAATAAAATGTGGTTATATATGCAATAAAATATTACTCAGCCTTTAAAAGGACATATGCTACAACATGGATAAAACTCAAGGACATGAAATGAAATAAATCATACACACACACACACACACTCGATTCTGCTTATACGCGGTACCTAGAATAGATTTACAGAAACTGAAAATACAATTTGTGGCCCTCAGGAGCTAGGGGGAAGATGAAATAGGGAACTGTTTCATGGGTACAGAGTTTTAGTTTGGCAAGAGTTCTGAGCCAGGTGTGGTGGCTCATGCCTGCAATTTAGTACTCAAGAAGGTAAGGCAAAATTGCCACAAATTTGAAGCCAACTTGTGCAACACTGTGCGTCCAAGGCCAGCCTGAACTATAGAATGAGACCCCATCTCAAAAAAAAAAAAGAATTCTGGAGATTGATAAACTACAATGCAAAGGTACTCAACCATACTGACTTATATACTTAAAGATATTTAAGTAATTTTTTTTGTTTTATGCTACCTACATTTACCACAATTCAAAAACAGTTTTTAAAAGGAGCAAATGAATGTGTTAATATGCTATATCATGATTGTCCCTTGAAATATTACACTAAATGAAAGAAACCAGATGCAAAAGACCACTGTTCATGATTCTGTTTATATGAAACATGTAGAATAGGCAAATCTGTAGAGATAGAAAGTAGACTCATAGTTCCTAGGGGGTAAGGTGGTTAAGGAATGGGTGTGACTGCTGCTGGTACAAGGTATCTTTTGGGAGTGATAAAAATGTTTTTATTTTAAAATTAGGTAACAGTGATGCCAACACTATGAATGTAGTAAAGACCACCATATTGCATACTTTATAGTGCCTTTTACTGTTTGTAAATTATATCTCAACACAGCTGAGTAAATTCTATCTCGACACATGAGTGAGCGAGGTTCTAATTCCATCCAGATTACTGGGATTGGTTTAAGTCAGCATCAGTTCCATCAGGAGTCATGTCTGTGGAGGAAGAGGGGGGAAGGATGGTGAAATGGTGACCGATGGGTACTTACAGTCAGTCAGGAGAAATAAGTCCTAGTAGGTTATTTCACAGTAGGTTAACTATAGACAATGATAATGCACTGTGTATTTCAAAACTAATAGGAGAAAGGTTTTGAATATCTTCATCACAAAAAATGATAATAATGTTTGGAGAGATAGATATGTTTCTCCTGATTTGAACATAAAGCAATGTAGAGCTGGGGATATAGCTCAGCAGCACAAGTGCCTACCTGGCAAGCATAAGGTCCTGAGTTCAATTTCCCCGTACAAAAAAAAGAACATAAAGCAATGTATACATTTATCAAAACATCATATAGCACTCCATAAATACGCATAATAGTTACGTGTCGATTTAAAGAAAATAAAATATTGAAGGGGGAAGACTGATTTGGATTAAAATATGAGCAGCAAGTAGTTTAAATGGGTAATTTTTAAAAATCAGGCTTAGTCTCAGGAACCTTTGTGATTTGTTGGAAGAGCCTGACAGGGCTGCTAGAAGGCCTAGGCTTTGGCAAGTGACCAGAGAGGACTCGGGTCTTCCTGGAGCCACCACTGTGTCTACCCACAGTCTCCTCAGGGCACCAGGAGCAGAGGCTGTACACCTATTCCCTCGGAAACGCCCTGTGGGGAGTTCAGTTTACTACTTGCCATTATAATGATGTAATTTCACACTGCTCATTGATAATGTGCAAAAACAACCACAAGACCGTATAAACAAACAGCTGGTGAGTGAGCTTCTTGCAAAATGCTAAAGGCAAACTTCAAAAAATAATTTTTAAATCAGTTTTTAAAACCCGATGCGGTAATCCCCAATGTGCAGCAGAGCATATGGGGCAGCTCGGAAGCGACAATGACACATTCTGTAAAGTGGCATATTGTCATTCATAGGAGAAAAACCTGAAGGCAGGGATGAGCCAGAAAGTGGAACCATGATTCACCGGCAGGCACTCATTCCCATCGATGATCCAAAATTTTCATGCTTAAAAACACCTTCTGTCCCCCAACACATTTCCATGCAGATGTAAATTTCAAGTTGCTTCCTCTGAAAATACTTTCCTCATCCATCCAATGGGAGCTGGTGAGACATGCTTAAGGAGCTCAACCCAACCAAACTCTTTGTGGTTCTTGTCTTGGGACTGACATACAGGGCACATCTATCCCCAAGACCACCAGCCAGCACTTTGCAAAGAGCCGGTGTGATGTTTCCAACAACCTGGACAGGGGTTCTGCAACTGGGTCTTTGAATGATGGAGACAAAACATCCCTGAGAAAGACTTAATCAATTGGCTTTTCATGTTTACTTGTGAATCTGTCCAAAACCTAGGCTGTCTGTCCGGAAGTGGGTGACGGATTCATAGTAAGTGAACCTCTGTGAGTCACTAAGCCCTACTAAAACTGTAATGGCAGATGAAGCCAGAAAGCCTCAAAGGATAAGGCAAGATCGCAGCCAACGACACCTGGATGGAATCTCAACTAGATAAAGACTACAAGCAGCAGGCATCTCACTCCTGGGTGGTTTACCTTAATCCTTATTAAGGATTAATTCAATACCTTACTTGAAGAAGTCCTGGAGTAATTGGGTCCTTCTTGAGTACCCCCTCCTTCTTTTGATAACCAAATAAATACAGACCACGCAGAGAAGGTCTTGGCCTTAGCCCTGAATGAATCTTGAATTCTGTGAGAGGGCTTTGATCCTCCTGGAGCGCTAAAATTGTTCCATTTGCCTCTTTTTACTTCGCCTTTGCTGTACACTCATTCGGGAGATTGCGGACCTGATCAATCCACAATACCTGAGAGATATTATTAATCCAATATCTGAAGAACAACAAAAAGACTTCAGTACTTGAAAATTACCAAACCATTATATGGCTGAGAAATAAACATTTATAAATGATGCCTACAGACCTAGAAATAATGATTGTAACAAGCTGTCGTAGCCACTTTTCTCCTCACTGAGACATGACACCCAACACCCACAACTTAAAAGAGAAGTTTATTTTGGCCCAAGAGTTGACCAGCTGCAAAATGGGAACAACACAGCAGAGGAGCGAACGGGAGGATCGCGGCTCAGCCCCGCAGCCTGGAAGCCAGAGAAGGGGGGAGCCAGGGAGAGAGCTACCTTCCGGGTCCGCCTCTTCCACCAGACCCACCTCCTCACAGTTACCCGTAACTGATCACCTTCCAAAAGCCCTGCCTACGGGCAAGGGAGGCCTTTGGGGGACATTCTCCGTCTAGATCATAGCAAGCATGAGCATAGTTTTCTTCATCACCCAGAAAGGGCTCAATTCAATTTTTTTCTTTTTTGAGGCAAGGTTTCACTCTATAATCCAAGGTGATTTAAAACTTGATTTCTGTGGCTCATACTCACCTCAAACTCCCAGTTCTCCTGGCTCAGCCCCCATCCACCCAGTGCCGGGAGTACTTGGTCTGCACCACCATGCCCATCTAAACCAGCTGAATTTTTCAAGCCTCAGCAAGGAGAGGCAGCACCCAGAACCTGTCTCAAAAAAACAAAACAAACAAAAAAATCCCTCGGGGTAGAGATATAGCTTAATAGCTCACTAGGAGTACATCTGTCTAGCACGCATGCGGCCCTGGGGAAAAGAGGGGAGGGGGAGAGGGAGAGGGAGAAAGAAAGAAAGAAAAAGAAAGCCAGGTGTTCGGATTACAGGTGCCAGGTGCCAGGATTACGCCTGTAATCCCAGCACTCCGGAGGCTGAGGCGGAGGATTGCCATGAGTTAGAGGCCACCCTGAACTACAGACTTGAGTTTAGGCACTACAAACACTACACTATATAATGAGATCCTGTTTCAAAGAAAGAAAGAAAGAAAGGAAGAAAGGAAGAGAAAGGAGAAGAGAAGAGGGAATCGGAGGGAGGTAGCCTAGTCTGGGTCCCACTGTTCTGAAAGGTGCTGCCAAGCAGTAGGCACATCCGCGGTTACCTTCTCAGGCCTAGGAGATCGGACTCTGGGACTGAGCCACAAATCAGCAGCTGTACAGACATGAGTCCTTCCTAGAACCGTTGTCATTACACCCACTGCTTACTGCTGGCTTCTCACCAACCGCTAGACTGCTGTCCATACTGAGCGGGAGCCATTTTTGTCACACTCAAACAAAACAGTCAAGAGCCTAAGAAGAAAGGGCCCCTGTGAACACGTGACTTTAGGAACTACTGTAAAGGTTCCCCGAAGGACTTCTATGCACTTAAGCCTATAACCAGAACGTTTGTAAAGGACTTTCCAAACTGTACCTTGCTACATGAGTCACAAAGACAGATAGCTAGACATACAAAAATACTTGCCTGTCTCCATCAGCGAACTGCCAAACTCCCACAATAAGCCTCTGATCAATATTCTCTCTAGCTCAAAACAACTTACATGTATTCTCCCACTTACCTTTGGAAAGCCTTGACTCCCTTAGCCTCCCTGAATGCATCCATGGTTGCCATGGCACACGTTTCACCTTACGATGTCCTCCTATTCCCCATTAAACTCATTCTTTTGAAGAGGCACTCTCTGTTACTGAAGTTGTCAAGATCTTTCAACGTGACTGATGATTCTCTTTCCCTACTTCTTTATTTCAGACTTCCTATTATTAACCAACGATGATTAAAGTCATGTTTATTTGAACATCAAGTTTCTCTAGGCTGAAGAAAAGAATCTCTCCACTTCTTATATAATGTAACTCCCTACACACACACACACACACACACACACACACACTCTTCAAGGACCTCAAAGATAAACACATACCATATAAGCAAGTATGAAGTTTTTCCTTTTCTCTCCATCTATAAAAAGAGCCAGTAGCTCTTAAAGGCTGAGTCCTTCTTTGAATGGCAAGGATAATAGATGAAACTGTAACGTCTTCCCCTACTCATGGTGGACCAATGAGAAGAGGAGCTCCCAATTCACTTTCACTTGCTTGCTGAAGTCTTACTTTCCCTTTTCCCCCAGGAGGAAGCAGGACTTTATCACACTAGAAAATTGAAATCTAGAGATGTTCAACTATTTGTCTACAGTTAGAGCAGACCCACAGGGTGAGCAAGACCAGGTCTTACAAGTACACAAAGAACAGCACCATAAACCCTAGCACTCTGCCACCCAAGGTGCAGCCCTCCAGCTAGAAGCAGCAGCAACCCTTGAGCACTTGCTGGACATGCAGTGTCTCAGGCCCCACCACCCAGCTTAACAAGAACCATCTGCATCACTTAAATAAATATTAACATGTTCTGAGCCAGCCTGAGAACAAACACAATTCAGTTTTTTAAAACCCAGTAAATGCTTCTGCTGAGTTTGAGACTAGGCACCTCTGAAGCTTTAGTGCACATAAGAATTGCCTGGGAAGACTGATTCAGTAGACAGGGAGCAGGGGGCACAAGAATCTATAGATTTAACAAGTAAACAGGTAATTCTGATTCCAGTTCTAATTGGATTAGTTATGGACAGATGACATGAGGTTTCCATTATATACACAGAGAATAGTATTTTAAATTCTTGACTCATTTTTTCATGTATTTTCTCTGCTTTCATTGCTCATTTCCAGCAAATAGGCCATTCTGTGCCCATTGCCATTCAGCAGGGAAATGAGTGGCTGAAAAGCTAAAGAAAATGAGAGGAAGGAAGAAAGGCAGACAGGAAGGAAGACAGACCTCTTTGTGACTATAGCTTCCCAAAACTTAAAATCCTTAGTGGTGCAAGAAGAGTTGAAAATATCCCAAAAACTGCCCCAAGTAGGGTTACAGGAGAAACAGGAAAACAGACAGTTGACACTGAATCCTGGAGATGGAGGCTCTATGCTGTGACTGCTCCAGGAAGGACATGGCTGCCTCAGAGAGATAGTTACATCATCAAGAATTGCATGGAATCACCTGGGAAAGGCATGCAACGTAAAAGAGTCAGGCAGACAGGAATGAGGGGCACCCAGGGAGCAGCCTCAATACACTGATAGGATGGGAACGGTCTTGTCAGTTATCTTCATGGACAGATGTCTTGAAGACCAGATGGGCCCTTGTCGCCACCACCACCCACCACCACCGTCATGCTGTAGTATTCATACCCTCTGAATAAATACTGAAACTCAAATAAATGCAGTTTGAAGGGTCAGGGTATTGGGTGTAAAGCCCCAGGGATTAAGGACTTGGACGTCCATTGTTACAGACAGTAAAGCAATCTAGACTGTGGAGGGAAAACTGCACAAGCTCCACGGAAAAGCCGGCAGCAGCAGCATCCCAAACAGTCCTCCTATGGGGGCCCTTTGCATGCTGCCTCCCGGGCAGCAGCCCCTCCTGCCACCACCTCCAGCTTTCCTTCTTAGAATTCCTCAATTTTCTTCCCAAACATGCTATTTTCTTTATGTATTTTCTTTGTTCTCCTTAAAATTGCCCTCAGTGGTCCAGAAGAAAACAAGTCCATGACCCTTTGAAATCAAAAAGTCCAAACAACCCATGAAGAAAACAACAATTCTCCCTTTGGTCCGCTTTCACCCAAGGCAGGCAGGACCCATACGTTTCTAAAACATGTTGCTTTTCGTTCCCTCCCTAGACATAGAAGGGACGTGTATATTCCTTCCTGGGTGAGGCCAGCTCTGAACCCAGGGTGACCTGAGGTGTTCCCAAGTGAAAACAAAGCAATGTTTTTGTACTGAAACAAAGTGGATTTTTACAGCTAGCACTCAAATATTCTTACTAATGTAGTTCTTCACTTGAAGTCAAATTGAAATATGTTAGTTTTGGGAGAAATGCCAACTAAGGACAATTTAAGAGAAAACTAAGGCCTCGATATTTGTCCTCTCCAAAACTCAAGTTGAAACTTAATTCCCATTGTCCTATGTTAATGGTATTTGAAGGGAGGGACTTTGGAAGTAGTAAGAATTAAGTGAGGTCATGAGGATACAACATGGTTTAAACCTAAAATGTCATCCGAAAAGTCTCATGTGTTCAGATACATGGTTTTTAGAGAGCTATATTCATTGATGCATCATTCCGTTGGCAAGGTCACAGTTAAATGTGCTATTGTGAAGTACAGCCTGGTGTCTTGGTTACTTTTCTCTCATTGCTGAGACAAAATACCCAACGCCCAAAATGAAGGAAGGAAAGGTTTATTTAGCTTACAGTTTGTGGAGGTTTCAGTCCATACTTGGCTGCTTCAGAGGCAGAGTGACACATGGCAGAGGGCAAACTTCACGGCAGCACAGCACAGCAAAAACAACTACAGCAAAAGGGGAGGAATGGCAGGCAAGCAGCCTCTTCTCTTCCCTTACATTGTAAACAGCCTACCCCCACCCAGGGGGCGTGTAGCCCTCACACAATCTCCATGCCTTCCTTTTCCGCAGGCTCAGGATGTAAACAAAGTAAGCACTCTGGCTTCCTGCTGAATCACTTAGGTAAACCTCCAGATTCCCCAAGTTGACACAATGTATCAACCATAACACCTGGTTAGAGGTAGTCACTTGGAACAAGACCTAGAAAGCTGTATTTTTCTCCCTCTGCTTCCTGACTGGTGTGGGTCACCCAGCTTTCTTCCTCCACGTCCTTCCACCACCCCATTTCTGCCTTGGAACCAGCCAACCGTACATGGAGTGAAGCCTGGGAAACTGTGAGCTAAAAATAAACCCTTTCCTCCTTTAAGTTATAGATGTTGGGTATTTTGTCCCAGGGACAGAAATATGAGTGATATAGAATGGGTTCCTCATGACAGCATTAGCGACTTTATGGGAAGAGAGAACCAAGTTAGCAAGCTTGCTGTTCCTACTATGCAATTCCCTTTACCATAATGGGACTCTGCAGAGAGCTCCCACCAGCAAGAAGTCTCTCACCAGCCAGAGCCCCCTGACTTTAGACTTTGCAGCCAAAAATATAAGAAATAAATTTCTTTTCTTTGTGAATTACTCAATGTTTGGTATTTAGGTACAGCAACAGAAAATGAATTAAGACTGATAATGTTCTCATTTCTGCCTCGTAAAGTTCTCAATGATGAAGTTTGGTTTTCCAAAGGATTCAGGTCTTTGCAACCTGAAATGTCTCAAAAGATGAATTCCTTTGCAAAGCATTTGACCTGTAACAGGTTATGGAGTAGCCAATTTAAGTGTGTTTAAGTAAGTTTCTGGGAGTAACAAAGACCTACTGGAGATTGTTCTCCCGCCTCCTACTTCCTTCTTCCTGGAATGAGCACTGGACTGAGGTGGAGACATGCCCAGGGTAAAAGAAAAATCCCACACCATTTTCTAGTCTGTTATTTCTGTGCAAGAACTTTTCCCACTTAATCCAAAAAACAGCAGGGTCTGGCCTTGTGCCCATCCCACATCTCCACACCTGCCATGAGCCTCTCTGGCAGCCTGCCCTAGAGCTCCCTGAGGAGCAGCAGAAAGAGGTTCCTCTCTCCTCCAAACCCAGCAAGGAAGTGGAACAAGCTGTCTGAAGGTGGGCACAGACAATTAACCTAAGTGACTCAAATGACAACCACTGCCTCTGCCTGCCCCCACTTCCTCTTCCTTTCTGTCATATCTGAAAGGGAACTGCGGGTGCCTCCTGCATTTCCAACCCTCGTGCTTTGGCTGTGGCATCCGCATGATGGTGTGACCTCACACCACTACAGAGGAGCGGCCAGTACTAGAAGGGTCACTGGGCAGAGGAGAGAAAGCATGGAGACGGAGGGCACCGTACGATGGGAAAATGCGAGGTGATCGTCCAGCCACGGGTTCTGGTGGCTCAAATCCTTCTTCCAACTTCCTAAAGCTTGGGTTTCATAAAGTGTCACTGTGTCTCACGTCAGCACCTCATGTCTCCATCATAGCTGAACTAGTTTTCACTTGTATTGTCTATATAATGAGGCAAGGTGTCCTGGACACTAGGGATCCAGCCCTTGGTGGAGAGTCTGGCACAGAATAGGTGTTTCAAATGTCAGCTAAATTAATTTTTAAAAACGACATTATCATACAGTATCCTCAACGAGCATACATTTCATAATAAAAAAGGTGAGAAGTTATGTTAGATGGTCTACATACAGTACACACAAAATTCACAGAGGCAAATATTTAACATTTTTGCCATCCATGAGTTGACAGTTACATAGAATATTCTTTGTAAATAAGCATCACTACTTATATAGAAAATATAGTAGAAGAATAAAAACATTTCATGCACATGAATGACTTTTAAAATCTATGTAATGTTACAGTGGATAGATTTAATAATTATGGGAGTTTCTTGACCAGACAGAAGAGGATATAGCACATTTTTCCGTGTGGAATCCAGCAGGTTTTGTGGCAAAAAAAAAAGAGAGAGAGAGAGAGAGAGAGAGAGAGAGACTGAGCGATACCCTCTAAAGAGTTTTTAAAACATCAAAGGAAGGTTACCAAGAGGTCAGGAAACACAAAAGTAAAAGGCAGGGCAGCCCAGGTGAGGGAGGCCCAGGCACACGCTAGGTAGGAGCGCAGGGCTGCTATAACTTTGGAGAGCGTGAGGAAAGTGACACGTGCAGAGTATATTCCTAGGATGCCACCACAAAGTACAGGGTGCCCTACACAACTGCAATGTATCTTTTCACAGGTCTTGAGGCACAAAGTCCACAGTCAAGGTATTGAGTGTGTGGGTTCTTTCTGAGGGCTATGAGGGGAGTATCTGTCCCAGGTCTCTCTCTCTGTCTCTGGCTTGCACATGTTCACTTTCATGTCCCTAAGGTGATCTCCCTGCTTGTATGTCTGGCTCCAGATTTTCCTGTTTTGGGCCAGGAATGTGTCTCAATAGTGCAATGCATGCACAAGGCCCTGGGTTCCATTCCAGCCCCACCAAACAAAACAAATCTCCCTGTTTTATCAACACCTGTCACCTTGGCCTAAGGTCCCCTCTATTTTCCTCACTAATCTGATTATCTCTTCAAAGACCCTATCTCCAAATAAGATCACATCTGAGATACTAGGGATTAAGAGGTCAACATATGAGTTGGGCACAGTAGTGTACACCTGCAACCCCAGCTACATGAGAGGCTGAGGCCCGAGGATCAGCAGTTCAAGGTCAATCTGGGCACCTTAGAAGACACTGTCTCAAAATAAAACACACACACTTATAATCCCAGCACTCAGGAGGCTGAGGCAGGGTCCTGCTGAGTTCAAGGCCAGCCTGAACTATACAGCAAGACCTTGATTCAAAAAAAATAAATAAGTAAAGCAAATGAATAGGACTGGGTACGGAACCCCTGGCTTCATTCCCAATAATAAGACAGAGCTGGGGCTAGAGCTGAGTGGGTGGGTGAGGGATTCACCGTATGTACTTTTTGAGAAGAATGCAATTCAATCCATAATGCAGGTGCCCCCTCAGCACCGTGAGATGAGTATGTGATTGTGGTTCAAATTCTACTCACAGGGGCTGGGGATATAGCTCAGTGGAATAAGCGCCTGCCTAGCAAGCACAGGGTCCTGAGTTCGATCCCCAGTACCGCCAAAAAAAAAAAAAAATTCTACTCGCCAACAAAGGTTTCTTAATCATTTTTTTTAACACACTGCCATCACTCTAGCCCCAAAATCTCCTGTGATTTTTATGGTTGCTAGAAGCAAGGCCCCTTGGTGGTATTTGTGCCTGTGGAATCTCCTGTAGAATCTTTAAAAGTGAGTTGTTTCCTCCCTTACGGTCATTCAACCTCTTGGCAGCATCATCCACGGTTTCTCACAGTGGTTAAAAACGTCAGACATGAACATCCTGCTTGCTTGCAGCCAGAGCATGGCAGGTGGTGTGGCCTTGGCGAATGGGGCCTGATGTGGCTTCCACTGTGAACCTTTGGCAAAGCACATCCTTCTTAAGAACTGAAAGAAACAGAAGGCCACGCCCTTTAATTCCTGCTCTAGACATGGTCTAGATGCAAGGCTGGGTGCCCCAAAGTGATTCTAAAACCACGAAGGCAGGTGTAACCGGAACACTGAGAATGGCAAAGCTCAGACACAGATAAGGATCTAGAGATGAAGAGATTACCCGTGATTTCTCAGAGGTGGCCCCAAATGTAAACACACGTGTCCTTACAAGAGACGAGGGAGACTGGACTACAGAACCAAGAGGAATGACAATGGAAGAAAGAGTTTGGAACATTCAAAGAAGGACTCCTGAACCTAAGGAAGCAAAGCGCATGGTCTCTAGAAGTTAATACTGATCAGAAAACAGATTCTTTGCTAGAGCTTATACAAACATACACACATGCACGAAAGTCTCCACCTTCAAATGACTTTGGTTCAGGAAAACATTTCATACCTCTGGCCTCTGGAACTGTAAAAGATAAAGTTGTTTTGGTTTACAACAAGTCTGTGGTAATTTCTCACAGCAGCAACAGGAAGTTAGTACAATCTAACACCTTACCTCTAGGAACACCCAGCCCTAGATTTCTTGTGAAATGGTGTCATTTTCTAAACACTTATTTTTTTAAGCTATTTACAGCAAATCTTGTTACTTGCATCCTGACACATCTTAAATAGTATTTTTAGCAGTTTATGACAGTTTTTGCAGTACTATTAGGATATGGGTTCAGCTACTAATACAAAAGAAGTTTCTAAAGACTAGAGGGGCCAGGAAGGCAATTGTATTACAAGAACTTTGACAAGAACTAGACCTCTTTCATTTAGCATATTACCTCCCACTTTTAAAAAATAGTGAAAAAATAAAATAAAATAAAATAGTGATAAAATAAGTAGCAATTTCTGTAAATGACCAGCAAAGTTTGTCTTATTGCTCTGCCATTCCCTCGATGTTATCCTTGGGACCTGAGATGACTTTCCACCATTCCAACTGTAAGCTGGCCCCTGTGGGGAGAGGGGAAGCCTCCAGGACACAGGCACACACTCAGTGCCATGGTCAGAACTAGGTCCCAGAGCCATGCCTACCTCTAAGGGAAGCTAGAAGTCTGTATTTCAATGAGAAACTAGAAAAAATAGAAATAAAAGAGACAGACTGCAAGGAAAAGAAAAAATAGGGAAAGTACATTTTAGGGGATAACAAATGGTCTCTATTTCAGTTCTGCTTCAGGAAAGATAAGAAAGTTAAATGAAGAAGCTGAGCAGGGTGGTGAACACCTGTAATTCCAGCTTCCAGCTCTCAGGAGGCTGAGGCAGGAGGATTGCCGCAAGTTCAAGACCAGCCTTAACTACATAGTGAGACTCTGTCTCAAAAAACAAAAAAGTCAAGGAAGCTTCAGTATTTCAGTACAAAGGCCCAATGTGCGTTGTGTGCTAATGAAGCTTAAATCATTCTAGACCTTTACCTATTAAAACTGCTATATTTTAAGATTATTATTACTTGGTGGTAGCAGAATCTATAATACACAAGAGATATAAATCACAGCACCCTTTCCCCTTGCCTCCCTTACACCTAGGGGGCACCCCTGTGGAACCTTAGTGCTCAGGAAAGACACTTTGAAACAATGCATAGCTCTAAGAGTAAGCAAAACCACTCTGCTTCACAAAAAGGCACAGTCACTCTGAGGGGATTCCCAAGGCTTCTGGGTTTCTTTCTCCTGTGAGTTATGCTGAAAACTCCCCTATGCTCTGCTAAAGAGGCTGGACCCATCTCGTTGCTGCATTTGGTGCTCAGTATTTTCTGGAGTCACTCACTGCAGGGACAAGCACTCCGCAGAGGAGAAGCCATTTTCCAAGGCACCCGCAGTCTGCAGTGCTATCTGGGACTACAGTGAATGCCGGTTGCCATGGCACTGCTTTAAATTGTGCCTGTGCTGAAGCATCTTGTTGCCCTGTCACATGCTGCTCCCAAATGCTGACACTCACCATCCTGTCTGCTGACTGATGCTCAAGCTCTGCACCAGGAGCACAGCTAGATCACCCAGCGGGCAAATTCATGGCAAATCCAAGCTCCCTGGCCTAGTTTATCATAAGGCTGGGGATTGAAAACACCTGACCAGAAAGCAAGAGACCCAGGTTCCACTCCCAGCCCTCTGCTGTGTGCCTTGGGCAAATACTACAAACTGTGTCTTGGACTTCTCACCTACACATACAATGAAGCCGATGGAATGGAATGTCTCCCAGGTCTCCTCCTGATGTAACTGGCTCTGATTCCTGCGAGCTGTTTTGCAGAGAGCCTCTTCGGAGAACTAACATCAAAGGCGAGTGAGGCAATTTCTGTAAGCCATTGCACAGACCTCCTCCCCTGCTGACTGCTTCGGAAACTCCTCTCCCGAACCCCAGGCTGTTAGGGATTTGTTTTGAGTTAATTCCCTGGCAGCATGCCACTTGTCAAATGTACCTTCCGATGTACCAAGGGGACTGTTTAGAGCTCAGGCTGAATTTTTATTTACCTGGAAAATGCTTTCTTCTCAGGATAGCTCCTGGTTCAATGCTATGAGTTTTGGTTCTAAAGACAGTGCTCCCTTTGAAAAAAGTAAGCTCTAACAAGAGAAAGACACAGGGACTGGGGATGTAGCTCAATGGTAGAGTGCTGGTCTTGCGTGCACAAGGCCCTGGGTTTGATCTGCAGCACCACAAAAGAAAAATAGGAAAAAAAAAAAAAAAGAAGTCAGGCACATGACTGTAGTCTCAGCACTTGGGAGGCTGAGGCAGGAGGATCCTTTAGATTGAGACCAGCCTGTGGTACAAAGTAAGCTCAAGGGCAGCCTCAACTGCATAGTGAGACTATTTCAAAATCAAAAAACAGAAGAACAAAAAAGAAAGCTGGGCATGGTGGTGCATGTCTGTAATCACAGCACTCAGGTGACTGAGGCAAGAGGATCACCCTGAGTTCAAGGCCACCCTGGGCTACAAAGTGAGTTCAAGACCAATCTGAACCACATAGTGAGACCCTGTCTCAAAAAGCCAAAAAAAGGAAAAAACAAAAAAGAGAGAGAGACAGGCACATATGAGGCTGGCCTCTGGGGGGTTTGTTTGTTTGTTTGGGTTTTTTTTGTCTTTTTGAGACAGAATCTTGCTATACAGTTCAGGCTAGTCTTGAGCTCACTTTATAGCCCAGGATGGTGTCAAACTTGCAATAATCCTCCTGCCTCAGCCTCCCGAGCGCTGGGATTATAGGTGTGCTCTACCACATCCGGCTCTCTGGGTCTGTTAAGCTCAGCGTTTTGTGGGATGGAGAGAACCGGAAAATCAGTTCTGACATCGATCTAACCAGCATGCTCCTGGTCTCACTAGCTAGGATACAAGTAAGATCATCTTCTCATTTTTGCTTGTACTGGCGCCCAGGGGAGATAGCTAAGCAGCATAAGCACTTGCCTGGCAAGCGCAAGGTCTTGAGTTCGATTCCCGGACCAAAAAAAAAATTTCTGCTTGCATTGCCTTGACTGCTGGTCCTCACATGCTGCTGTAGGAGCACAGTCCCCACCTTCAAATTCTCCTCCCATCACACTCCCATTATTTCTGGGACCCTTCGTATATATCTATATATCTACAGAAAACAAAGACTGACCTGGAACCAATTGTGACCAAGGTGGTAGGGTGTCTTGGTTTAAACCAGAGTACATAAGTCATAGGGGGGAAAAGCCTCGGCCCTCAATAATCACCACTTCTTTTTTTTTTTTAATCACCACTATCTTGAGTGTGCCCCTCAGCTTACCGACAGATAGTAAGACTTTGTGGAGAAGGTGAAACATGGACAGACTCTTGAAGAATACATACTGGATCAGATGTGATGGTGGTTTTCAGGGAAGATTTGACAAAGATATCCAGTTCCTTATTCAGAAGGTGACAGAGCCGCCCCTCCCAGCCTTCCCTCGAGCACCTGTTCACTCATTCATCCTTTCCTTCGCTTTTTCAGATTCACCGTACTGCCCACTTTAACCTTAAACTCAAGATGATTCAACAGATAATGATGGTGCCCACCTTTAATTCCAGTAGTACAATTAGAAACAGTGGAGTTGAGGAAGTCACCCCCTTTCACCCATTTAATTTTAAATAGCAACCTAGAGCCATTCCTCCTTCCATTGTCCTAAGAGAAGTAGAAAAATCATGTAAGGAAGACCCAGTAAGTCTATGATGTTCTATGTTATAATACCATACATGTGCTGGATCTCCTAGCCTGACTGTCAGTCACCTTTACCCCACCCAAACATTTAGCATCATGAATAGGTACTATATGTCATGCATGTAATTGAGATCAGAATAAATTGAGACAAGCATATGTGTTGAGAGCACCTGAGATGACGCAGCACCCTGTCAATCATTTCTGTCAATCACACCTCGAGACTCAAGGGAGGCATGGGGCTCAGGTACATATTCCTAGAATTGCAAAAGCCTGGTTTGTCTGGGAGGAGCGGTTGTGTGCTGTGTGCTGTGTTCTGGGTGCAGGGCTTTTGCTTTCCTGTCGCCCTGACACCACTTCTCTATTCGTGCCATATTTTGTTGTTGTTGTTGTTGTTGTTGTTGTTGTTGTTGTTTTTTGCGGTACTGGGGATCGAACTCAGGACCCTGCGCTTGCTAGGCAAGCGCTTATTCCACTGAGCTATATCCCCAGCCCTCGTGCCATATTTTTGTAAGGACTTGCCCTGAGCACAACTCCCCTGATCTTCAATAAATGTAGCTGCTTTCCATTTGCCATTGAACATGTGCTTGCAATTCATTGCTCAAACACAAAAGCCTGGATTATATCTGCTAAACCCATCACACAGTAATACTGTAGACAGCTAGGTTAGTTATAAATATTCAGCAGTTAGACAGGTCTGGGTCCTCAGCACAGAAGACAATTGTGGCTGGAGGCACCTTCACTGAAGGCCAGGCTTCTAGAAAAAGAGGACTGACTACACCCACCTACTTCCCCTAGGGATGAACAGTAGTGAGTGACATTCTGACAGGGAAGCACAGCGAGTGATATTTAAATAGGCACCAGTCACCTTGGGTGGGAACCTAAACCTCCCCAGCTCATTCCTTCTCAGGAAACCCTTGTTTAAGGGTGCTACAGGGTTTGCGTCCCCATCTGATCCCCACTGCATCAATGTTACCTAATCAACTATTCTTGTTGTGATCTTATTGGTTCACCATAGTTTTGTCCCACCTCACACCCACCTTGTGATTTCCCTTTGGATCAATGTTACCTAAGCAACCAAACCTGTAATCTTATTCGCTGACAATACTTTTGTTCCATCTTGAGCCTGCCTAACCTCATGGCTTTGCTCAATAAAACATCTTTGAGAAGTGGGATCTGTAGGCAACCCACTTTCCGAGCCCCCTCCTATCCCTCTTATACAGAAGCTTTCTTTCCATTAATAAATTCTTCCTGCTCTTGCCTCCTTTGTTCCTAGAATTCATTGTTTGATTTTAGACAACTCACACTAGGCGTTTCAGACAGCTAGCAGGTTGGAAGTTCTAACAGTTCCAATATATTATTTGGAGGTCTGTAGATCATCCTTATATAATATATCCCATAGCAGGAACACTAACTCTCTGGGAGGATGAGCCAAGAGAATCACAAGTTCAAGCCCAGCGAGGGCAATTTAGCTATTTATCAAGACCTGTCCTCAAAATAAAAAATAAAAAAGGACTGGGGCTGCGGCTTAGTGCAAAGGCTGCCTGGGGACAATCCCCAGTGCCACAAAGTAGGTAAATAAATAAATAAATAAATAATGGTGTGTACATGTACCAACCCCCCATAATGAATATACACATTATGGGCTATAAATATGTATTATTAAAAATAAAAATTTGAGAAATAAATAATTCATGAGTCCCCTGCTTGTAACTCCCAAGTAGCAGAGCTTATAGGTGTGTAGCACCACACCAAGCTATGTTGTTTTTTTCTAAACAGCCAAAATTTAGAATTAGGGAAAAGGATCATTGTCTGTCCTTTCAGTGCTGTGATGGACCATCCCGAATTAGGCTCACCAGGCTTTCCTCTGGAGAACGTACCATTGTCTGACTTGTTTATGGTTACTGGAGTCCAGATTCTGTGAAGTCACCTGTTAATTTGGAGGCATTTGTTAGAGACGCAAATGATTCCCATTTAACAGAAATGATAATCCCTAAAAACGTAGTTTACATCCTGTTACGACACTCACTGGATTTCCTGTACCTCTCACCCAGCTAATTCAATTTAGCATGCCTTCTCTGGCACCGTGTAAACTTTTATTCCTTCAATTCTCCTAGCACCAGCTGCATTATCTTGCTGGCTCCTTCACCAAATGAGTTAAATAAAGTTTAGCAAATGTTTACCACATATTTGATAAAAGCTATGTTTAACTCTTGGAAAATTATCCTTAGCAATGATTACAAGTGTTGTAATCTATTCTAGTTGCTATGACAAAATACCATAGACTGAGTAGCCTATAAACAACAGAAATGTATTTCTCAGTTCTAGAGCCTGGCAAGTCCAGGTCATGCTACTTGTATATGTGAGACCTGGAGGAAGCCTGTTTACCAGTTCACAGCGAGCCTTACAAAGTGAAAAGGGTGAAGGAACTCTGTGGACCAGCTAGAGGCACTAGCCCCATTTGTGTCATCTCCTAATTACTTTCCCAAAGTCTCCAATTCCTAATTCCATCATCCTGGAGGTCAGATGTGTAGCATCCCATATCAACTGGGAGAGTACAAACATTTAGTCTTTTTTTTTTTGAGACAGGGTCTCACTATGTAGCTCAGTTTGGCCTCAAACCCACAGTGATCCTCCTGCCTCATCCTCCCAAATGCTGGAATTACAGGTGTGTACCACCATGCCAAGGCCAAACATTTATTCTACAACAATGGGCAAAGCACTGTGCTGGAGCAAGGGACACAACAGAGAACAACATAGACAAGGTCACTTCTTGAAGGGGCAGAAATTGCTAATAAATAGTAATTGCTAATTGTTACGGTTTGTGTCTAGATGTGCCCCCAAAGCCTCATGCAGTCGCAGGGGCAGCTTCTAGGGTTTGTGATTGATCCATGGCCCAATGCTGGGATTATGGGTGTGAGTGCTGCACCCACCCTAGGGCAGGTAGCCTGCATACAACATAAGGGACAGAAGATGCTTGTCGCTCTGTCTCTATCTCTGTCTCTCTGTCTGTCTTTCTCTCTCTTCCTCCCTCTCCCTCTTGCTTGCTGTTGCTGTCTTCCACTGCCATGAACCATTGCCCTCTGTGCCACCCTGCCTTGAAGCTAGCCAATTATGGACTAAAACCTCTACAGACTGAGCTAAATAAACTTTCCTCTTTTGACCTTGGGTGTTGCGGTACTTTGTCTCAGCAATGAGAAAAGTCACTAAGACACTAACAGATAACAATTTAGGGCAATGGAAAAAAAAAAAAAAAACAATTTAGGGCAATGGTACTGCGATAGAGACTGATGGAGGAGTGGTCAAAGAGGGCCTGACCGAGCAGAGACTAAACTGAGACGACAAACACAGAAGAGGCGAGGGCTCAAAGCAGAGACAACAGTGAGCACAGAGAGCCTGCTACGGGACCAGGACTAGAATGTTCAAGAATTAGGCCGGGATGGTTAGAGTGGAATTGATCAAAACAAAGATAGCATGAGATGGGGTCAAGCAGGTTAGTGTGGAATTTAAAATTTAATGTCAGGACTCCTGCAATCCTTGTACTCTGGGGGGAAGAGGCAGGAGGAGAGCAAGTTTGAGCCCCGTGTGGACAATTTACATAGACCCTGCCTCAAAATTTTAAAAAAAAATAATAATAATTAAAAAGGCCTAGAGATGAACTGGGCACGGTGGCACACGCCTGTATAAATCCCAGCACTCAGCAGACTGAGGTAGAAGGATTGCTACAAGCTCAAGGCCAGTCTGGGCCACATAGTCAGCTCAAGACCAGCCTTAACTACATAGGGAGACTCTCCTCAAAACAAAAAAAAAACAACAAATAAATAAAAAATGGCCTAGGGATGTAGTTCATGCAAAGGTCTTGGGTTCAATCTGCTGTAGCACCAAAACATAAAAAAAGAAAAACTATTTTAAAGAATTTAATGGCAGGACTTTTTTTTTCTTTTTTATACCAGGGATTGAACTCAGGACTCTGTGTTTACCAGGCAGGCACATATACCACTAAGCTATATTCCCGGCCCTTGCTGTTTATTTAGAGCTAAAGAAGAAAGGAAATTTTCACAAGCCAGAAGGTAGATAACTCAGCATCTTAATTATATTAATATATCAAATTATTGGTTTTCTTTCAGCTTTCTTAATATTAACATCTTATAGACCACAGTGCACTTCTCAAAAATAAAAAATTGACTTTAGCTCAATACTGTTAATTAAATAAACAGATTCATCAGACTCCAGTTTTCTACCATAGACATTACTATATATACTCTTCTTTTCTGTCTCAGTATTACACATATGTCATGTCACAGTAGAATGGTGTTCTCCAGTCTGTGACAGTTTCTGTCCTTCCTTATTTTCCTTGACCTTGATACTCTTAAAGAGTGCCAGGTGTTACACAGAATGTTCTCCCATCTGAGTTCATTATGGATTTGGAAGAAAATAACAGAGATTATGTAACAGGCATATTCTCTCTCCCCCCCCCCATTTTTGTGATATTATCTTAACACGGGTATGACTTCAGACTCTGGTTGAGTGTCTTGTGACATTCAGGGAAGGGGAATTTTGTGATATTCAGTAGAAGTAAGTTCATGATATTAACGTGGGAGAGAAGGATTTCGAGGTGCTCTGCAGAGGAGGGGAAACATGGTTAAAGTGAGCAAATCCAAAAGACTTGCTTCAGTTAAAGATGTTGAACACACATTATCAAATGGGTCACAGTGTTCAGCAAAATATTAATGGGCTGGGTTTTTGCTGAGATTTGACTTTTTCTCTGACAGTTCAAGTAGTGTAAAGCTCTATCACTTGGGGTTTTTTTCCTTCATCAGTCATATAGTCAGGTATAATTATATTTTAAATTATTTCAAGACCAGGGATGACAAAGCGTTTTAGTCTGGAGACCTGTAGTCCAAGGAAAGAGCACACTGACAGATACAGAGCGGGTGCAGTAGCCCCTTCCTGCAGCACCAGCTACCCTGGTAGGCTGAGCAGGAGGACTGCTGAGCCAAGAGCTGGAAGCCAGTCTCAGCAGCCATCACAGTGTAGATCTAAAATATCTCTTCCAAAGTCTCACGTTCAAAGGTGAGGCTTTTGGGAAGTGAATGAATCATGGCAGCATGACCTGGAAGAGTGTATTCTTGCTTCTGGCACTCTCGTGCTCTCTCTCTCTCTCTCCCTCTCTCTCCCTCTCTCCCCCTCTCTCCCTCCTGGCTAAGATGCGTTGAACAGCTTCTGTCTAACCTACCCTTCCTCCATGCTATTTCTGGCCTGGAGCCAGCCAACCATGCACTGAACCCACTGGAAACTGTGAACCAAACAAACCTCTCTTCCTTTAAATTGTGGGTATTGAATATTCTATCCCACTGATGGGAAAGTGACTACTACAACAACACAGTGAGAGCCTGCTCAAAGTGGGGGGTAGGAAAGAGGGAAGAGGCAGGGAGGGAGAATTTGGTGGCACACTCAAATAATTCTATTGCTTGGAGGGTATGGTCAGTAAGGGGAACAGCTTAAAACGAAGTTAGAAAGTAGTCAGGAGTTAGAGGAGGAAGGGCCTTGTTATGACTTGCAACTAAATATTCCCCCTAAAGGCCCATGTGATCATTGGTGGGTAATTTTGAAGGTGACTTGATTAGGGTGTGTGAGTGTGGATTAAGGGTGTGACACGGATTAAGGATGTGCTAATGGAAGCCTTGGGTGGGTGGGTGGGGCACTAATCAGTAGGCTTGTAACCTGGGTGGAATATAAAGAGGCAGAAAGAATGCAGGCTGCTGCTGCTGCTGCTGCCTTCTGTCTACCGTGCCATGAGCTGTTTCTTTTTGTGATGCCCCTCTGCCATGCCCCCTGCCTTGGAGCCATCTGACTATGGACTGAAAGCTCTATAAACTGTGAGCTAAGTAAACCTTTCCTTCCTTAACTTGTGTATTTGGGTATTTTGTTCAAGCAAGGAGAAAAGTAACTAAGACAGGCCTTATACCATATTTAGTCATTTGGGGTTTCATAAATGATCCAAAAGTCACCAGTTGACTTCATCCTGAACTTTGAGCCAAAGCCCAACTCTATTCAATTATTTTGCACAATCAAGTCACTAATTCTAAGGAATTATCAGCTAAAGGAGTAGTTGAAACGCTGCAAGTTCATCATCAGCTCAGATGAAGAGCTCCATCTTGCTACTTCCTATAGGTCAAGCCATCATCAGTATTTAACTTGCTTGTTCTACTGAAAGAAGTGGTAATATGACTCAGACATCCTGAGTCTATTTTCTCTTCCAGTACTTATTAAAGCCAAGGAGTGCTCAGCTACATTCCCAGCCCTTTTTACTTTTTAGACAAGGTATTGCTGTATTGCTCACACTGGCATTGCACTTGTGAGCCTCTTGCCTTAGTTTCCCATGCACTCCTTCATCTTGTCATTCTAACAGTGAGGTTACCATGTGCTCTTTTTCTTTAGAATTCCCTACCTCGTCCTTTACAGTTACTTTGGTACTTCCCACTAATGGTTCCATCACAAGCCATTTTCTCACCCTGTGCTCTCTCTCCCTAACTGTATCTAGCTTTGTGCTTCCCTTACTGTCCACACCCTGAAAACACCCTGAAAGAGATCTACACCATATGTATTGCCACCTCAACTCCAGACTGTATTTCCAACCATTTCCTGGCCTCTGACTTCGGGTGACACATGAACCTCAAACTCAACATTTCCCAAACAAATCTCTTTATATTCCTCTTCTCTGCCAAACCTTGTTCCTCCCACTGGGTTCCTTATTTTGGTTATTAGGATAATCATACACCAATCCCCCAAACTAGAAAACTTAGAGTCATCTTTACAGGAGAAAGGCTTCTCTTACTTCCCATGTATAATGTGCTACCAAAACTTATCTTTTTCAAACCTACTTTCACCTCTTTGGCCAAAATCTTTGTAGCTCCATCATGTTATTATTTCTTCATAGTGTTGCCAGTCAGCTGAGGTTTCTTTAGCTTGATTCAGATGAAAATTGTGAATTGGCAAAGTGCAGTTCTGCATATGACATCTGCATAATGCTGGATGCCAAAAGTTGACACAGCCAGTTGCTGGTCACTGCTAGTGCTGACCAGTGCTGTCTGACACTGACTTCTGCCACACCCTGTTGGTTGACTCCGCTGGATGCTGAGCTCTGCTGCCGTATTCATTGGCTGCTGGTCTTTGGAGCTCTTCAGGGCAAATAGCTCCTAGTATTTGTTGATCTTTCTTTTGACACAACCACTATGGCCACACTACTCAGGATAAGAATCAGGATAAGAATCCTGAGCAGATTTACAGAACCTTCAGAGCCCATATGTCTTGGTTACTTTTTTCTCGTTGCTGAGACAAAATACCCGCTGCCCAAAATGAAGAAAGGAAAGGTTTATTTAGCTTACAGTTTGTGGAGGTTTCAGTCTATGTTTGGCTGGTTCTGAGGCAGAGTGGCACATGGCAGAGGGCAAACTGTTCATGGCAGCAGAGCACAGCAAAAAGAACCAGCAAAAGGGAGGAATGGCTTCAAGCAGCCTCTTTCCTTCCCTTACATTGTAAACTGCTTACCCCCACCCAGGGGGCATGTAGCTCTCACACAATCTCTATGTCCTGCTCTTCCACAGGCTCAGGATATATACAAAGTAAGCACCCTGGCTTCCTGCTGAGTCACTCAGCCAAACCTCTAGACTCCCCAGGTTGACACAATGTATCAACCATAACAATCCACCCCTTGTCAACTTGGCAACTAGACACATTTCTTTAAACCAGTTTCCAAATATAAACACATTATATTACATCAGAACCATAACATTTCACCCCCTAAAAACTCATGCACATCCCTTTATGCAAAAGGTATTTAGTCCATCTGCAACAATTTCAGCATTACTGAAAAGTCCAAGTTCCAAGTCTCCTCTGAGATGTAAGGAAACTCTTTAGTTACAAGCCCCTGTACAAATGAAAAGTTAAACACTTCCCACATTCAATGGCACAAAATAAACATTACCATTCCAAAAGGCACCAACAGGGGAAAAGAAAGCATTAGGACCAAAGCAAGTCCAAAGTCCAGCATGGATAACATTGTGTCCTATAATTCCACATCCAGCATCTGAGGCAACTTGTGGTACATTGTGAGCTCCAAAGGGCTTGCAGGAGTCCACCCCTATGGCACTTCTGGTGGTTACAGCCTCCATGATTTCTCTCTTAGGCCTGCTTTGTTCCCTCCTTGCAGCTTTCCTCAGATGATCCACAGTCCTGTCTTTTCTAAATTTCTGAGGTCTCCAGTGCACCTTTTGCTTCACACTCACAGCTTCACATATTGCCCTCTCAGGGGCACACTGCCTGGCCTCCCAGGCGTTCAGAAAGATGGATGGAAGCCTCTTTAACCTCAGAACTCTTGCATTCTCCATGCACCAAAAACCAAGGCCACGTGGATGATGCCAAGGTCTACTGCCACCTGGAGCAGTAGCCAAGCTTTCCTCTCTCTTGGCCATAGGGCTTGAGCACCTGGATCGCTGGGCACACTGAATCCAATTCTGAGGAACAAATTCTCTATGCTGCCGCCATTCTGGAACCTGGTGCAGCCGCTGCCGCCATTCTGGAACGTGGCACTCTGTGGCTTGCATGGTCTCTCACCTTTCCCGTTTTGAGGTTGCTATAGGTGGAGACTTGCTGCTTCTTGTGAAACCCTCCCTCCATCTTTTCCATTCTCTTGTTCCTTCTCAGCAGAAGAGATCTCCTCAGCCTTACCTGTGCAGTCCAGACCTTTACTAGAGCTTCCTTTCTGACCAAACTCACATTTTAAATCATCCTGCTGGGCTCCTTGCTTTTGATTTTCAATAGAAATCTGGCTAAAAGCCCCCAACAATAGCCATGCCACTTCCCCAACATTTGACTGCCTTAAAATTTCCTTTGCCAGATTAATTAGTCCACTGCTGCCCTTAATCTCAGTCTTAGGCAAAGTCTCTAGACACGAGCAAAATGCAGACAAACTTTCTGCCAAGCCATAACATACCTTGCCTAGAGTCCAACAACCAGTGCAGTCCTTCTTCCCAACAGAAACCTCCCAAACTTGGTCTTTACTGACAGGATTTTTATCAACGTTCTGGTCTTCTGAGCTCTGAACAGAATCTCCCAGATAGAACAGCCGAAGGTGTTCTAGTGCATCTCTTTCAGGCGCCATCTCCGAACCTTTCCAAACTCTTCCCGCAGCCATTTCCTAAGGCTCTTGAACCACATGGTCAGGTACAGTAACAGCAACGACCCCACTCTGCTGGTACCAAATTCTGCCTTGGTTACTTTTCTTTTGTTGCTGATACAAAATACCCAGTGCCTAAAATGAAGGAAGGAAAGGTTTATTTAGCTTACAGGTTGTGGAGGTTTCAGTCCGTACTTGGCTGGTTCTGAGGCAGAGTGGTACCTGGCAGAGGGCAAACATTCGTGGCAGCAGAGCACAGCAAAAACAACCAGCAAAAGGGAGGAATGGCGGCAAGCAGCCTCTTTCCTTCCCTTTCGTTATAAACTGCCTACCCCTCACCCAGGGGATGTGTAGAGCTTGCACACAATCTCCATGCCCTCCTCTTCCACAGGCTCAGGATGTGTACAAAGTAAGCATGCTGGCTTCCTGCTGAGTCACCTCTGGACTCCCCAGGTTGACACAATGTATCAATCATAGCACCATACTACACAAGAAATAAATCAGGAACAGGTTTGCAGGACTACCAGTGCTTTATTCCGGGACCTGGGCTGAAGCTCATAGGTGAATACACTGCAGACTTCCTGGATCATGGCAGGAAGAGTGAGGGGAGTGCAGTTTACAGAGCAGCTACAGGCCTGTGATTAGTCCAAGGGCAGGCCCCTGCTTGGTTCAAATTTGAGCCTGCTGATTGGTCCAAGCACTGGACTTTGTTTGGACCAAGGGGGGTGCAGGGCTCCAGGGCAACCAAGCTGACTGGGCAGTGATTTGGTGAGGGGACTGGGCAACAAGAGATGTTTGATTGATTTCTTTGGGGAAAATGATGTGTGAAACCAGTCTTTTGAAAAGCTGTGTTCATCACAGCTAATTAAAGCTTGCGGACATCGGGGACATTAATAATAGGCTCAGATTTCTCCCTCCTTTATCTTAACCATTTTCAAGTCCCCTTCTCTTTTTTTCAAAGATGCAGCAGCAGCATCTGAAGTGGCGGGAGTAGGGGAGGGGCACCATAGCTGGCAGTGGAGCTGTACTCATACGGAAGGGACTTGGAGGACTTGGCCACTTAATAATCACAGAGGACACCAAGGCAAGTTGCCCCAGACCAGCGGGGTTGGGGAGCAAAGGGAAGTGAGGGTGAGGGTTGCCACAGACACCAATGAAGCCACGCCCCCTCTGCTGGTCCTGGGGGGCGGGGTCTGGGTGCCTCTCATCCACCTCAGTTCTACTTATTCTCTGGAGTTATTTATCAGGATGATTTCCATGTTGAACAGCGGGAATCAGATGTCCCATAGGACTAGTTTTTGGGGTTTTTTTTGTCTTTTTGAAACAGGATCTTGCTATGTAGTTCAGGTTGGCCTTGAGCTCATCTTGTAGCCCAGGCTGGCCTTGAACTCACAAGGATCCTTCTGCCTCAGCCTCCCAAATGTGGGCTTACAGGCAGGCACCACCACGCCCGGCCATCGTTCTTGATCATGCTTTAAAACGACAGAAACTTCATAGTTTATCCCTTTCCCCTAAAAAAGAAAAAAATACTTTCTGATTTTTTTTTTAGCCACAAAAAAAGTCTAATTTTAGAAATTAGTATGTTTAGTCCGCTGTGATCATGAGAGCAACTAAATTTAACTAAACATAAGGTATCTTCCTTCCCTCAGCATGGTCGGCTCTAGGCAGAGCCTGCAGTTAGGGGTGTGCGTCATGACTGGCTCCTTCTCATTTTCCTCCATCTTCAACTCCCTGACTCCTGGCCTCCACTTTCTGGGACTTCTGGTCATTCCAGGCTTGGAGCTTCTCCAAACTTATTAAATGCTTCAAGACGATGCTTCTTTCCTGGTTAGGTGAATGTGCTGACCAGGAAGTCCTGTGATTGCTCTTCTTTCCTTGGAGAAGCTGGGGGCAGAGCCTGTACTTCTGCTGGTGACTTCTTGCTCACCCTGGCAAGGGGCAGTTGACTCCACACAGAGTCTCTTTGTGGGATCCCATTACACATGCAGGAAGTCCTCTTGGACAGGATCTCCTTGTAAATGACTCCAGGCCAGAATCCACAAATCCTGTTTCACATCTGGGCCCACTGCTTGGAAGGCACAGCTAAATTACCAAGTTAGCCTTCCTCTTTTTTTTTTTTTTTAATAACAATTTTAGTAAGATACAGTCAGGCACATCTTAACAATGGGAACCCATGCTGAGAAATGCAGCAGTAGGCAGTTTTGTCATTGTGTGACCATCACAGAATATAAATACAAGCCAAGAAGGCTACAGTGTCACTAGGCCATATGATCTTATGGTATATGCGGTCCATCATTGACTGAAATGTCACTATGCAGTGTATGACTGTATAATACACATAAATTCACCTCTTGAGAATATGCAGTTGAGGGCTGGGGATATAGCTCAGCATCACAAATGTCTGCCTGGCAAGCACAAGGTCCTGAGTTTGATTCCTGGAATATATATATATATATATATAGAGAGAGAGAGAGAGAGAGAGAGAGAGAGAGAGTACATATATATATATATATATATTTGAAGGGGAAGGAAATATATATTTTTTATTATATATATATTTTTTCAAATATATATATTTGAAGGGGAAGGAAAGAGTTTCTGGAATCACCCCCTCTCTATTTCAAACACTGTCGTCACCCCCCAAAAAAGAACACCAGCCTAAGCCCACTAACAAATATCACCTATTCCCCTTTCTCCTAGTGTCTGGAAATCACTCATCTATTTTCTCTATCATTTTTTAATTCTATACATTTTGTTTGTTTATTTGTTTTGTCTTTTGAGACAGGGGCTCACTAAGTAGTTTAGGCTAGCCTTGAAGACACTATGTAGCCCAGGCTGGCCTCAAACTCTCAGCAATTCTCCTGCCTCAGCTTCCCAAGTGCTGGGATTACAGGTGTGCACCATCATACCCAGCTGATTTTAGAAATCTAATGTAAATGGAATCATACAGTATATGATTAGATTCTTTCACTTAGCGTAATATTTTCAAGGTTTACCCACACTGTAGCACAAATCAGTACTTTTTATTACTGAAAATAATCTATTGTTCGGATATTTCACTTTTAATGTTTAAGCATCGTTGGATGGACATAACTGGTTGCTTCTGTGGGCTATCATGAACAATGCTGCTATGAACATTCATACGCAAGTTTTGGTACTGATATGTTTTCAGTTCTCTTGGGTGTGTACCTAGGAGTGAAACTGCTGGGTCCTATGGGGACTCTATGTTAACTTTTTGAGGAACTGCCAAGCTGTGTTCCAAAGTAGCTGCACCATTTACAATGCCAGTCAATGCATGGGAGCTTTCAGTTCTCCATATCCTGGCCAACTCTTGCTGTTGACTGTCTTTTTTATTTTAGCTATCCTGCTGGGCATGAAGTGGTACCCTGCTGAGGTTTTGATATAGCTCCCTGATGACTAATGATGCTGAATAATTTTCCAGGTACTCCCTGGGCACTTGTATAGCTTCTTTAGCAAAAGTGTTTTTAAATATTTTGCCCATTTTTAGATTGGGTCATTTGTATTCTAATCGTTGAATTGTTAGAATTCTTTATATATTCTGGATCCCTGCCGCATTTTTAAAGCCAGCTGAAAGGCACTGATAAGTGGTCTTTCCCCTGTAGATTTTTCAGGCTGTAGACGAGTAGAACAGGGATCACATTTTTAAGGTAATTCTCTTACAAATGTGACACATAAACCACTCTCTCCAAAGAAATCCTTCCTTTCCAATCTTCTTCCTCAAGTCAGTCTGTTTGCTTGTTTGTTTTTATTTTGAGCCAGGGTCTCACTGTGTAGTTCAGGCTGGCCTTGAACTCATTATGTAACCCAGGCTGGCCTTGAATTTATGGTAAATCCTCCTGCCTCAGCTTCCTGAGTGCTGGGGTTGCAGGCACATGCCATCACACCCAGCATCAATTCAGTCTTTTATGACCCTCAGAAGAATAAAAGAATGAGACTAGCAGAAGTAATTTTCTCTGTTTCCTTTATAATCCATCTATAGTTAGTGACTATATAATTTATCATCTAAACCAGAAAATTTGTGAATTAAAAAACACACCTAAATAATGAAATTTATATAATGATTGAAATATTCATTACTGATAGATGTGTTTTATTTTATTGGTAGAATTAATGAGAAAATGACTCTCCTCAAACCCTACTTTCAAAAATGCATTGTTTCCTAAAAAATAAAAATAACAAATCTATGTATAGCAACAATCTTTATATTGATTATCTAAACATTAAAAAATAACCTAAGTACAACCAATTATCCTGGTACAAATTCATGTTCCTTAGCCAGTGCTCTCAGCTGTGCCCCTCCTCTCTCCCTTTGCCCACAGGAATTTATATCTCTCCTCTACCACTTGGGGGCTGGAGGTATAGCTCAGTGGTGTGCTTGTCCTGTAAGCACTAAGGCCCTGAGTTCAATCCCCGGTACCGGGAAAAAAAATAAAAAATAAAAATAATAATAATAAAAAAAAGGAACAGGTGTTTCTCCTCTACCACTTGGAAGCCACAGAAACTTCAGGGCTAGTTCCTAGCGATCCCCAGCTAATCAGTGCCACTACCTACCTTCTGTTCACCTCACATGGTCATGGGTCACATCTGCCACTTTCCTTTGTTTTCATTTTTTGTCTTTTTGAGACAGAGTCTCACTATGCAGTTTACACTGGCCTTGAGCTCACGCTGTAGCCCAGGCTGGTCTCGAACTCACAAAGATCCTCCTGCCTCAGCCTCCAGAGTGCTGGGATTACAGGCGTGCGCCACCACGCCCAGCCTGCCACTTCCTTCACATTAACGATGAGAAGCAGAAGTCCATCTGTACCCAGATCTTCTGGCATAAAGGAGGGTTCTTATCCCTCACGCACCCTGAGAGATCTGGAGGAGAGTATACAATGATTCTATCGGGCTAACTCCCTCTCAACTCTCAGGTTTCTGAGCTCGAAGCATGCTTTCCTAGTCAGGGGGAGAGGACCCAGTGAGAAAGGGTGCTTACTGCTTGTAAATCTAAATTTTCTAGCTTAGACTTTTAAACTCTCAAGTGTAGAATTGGAAGTTGAGCGTTTGCCTACTTTGTCCGTATCTGGCTGTGCCCTGAGGCTGTGTTGAGCTCAGGACCCATAGTCTAAACAGGCTGGTCAAAGGCAGAAAAAACAAACACTTCATTATTCTGAAATATGCATAAATGCATAGACGTGTGTTGACATTTATTTTCATGCATTAATTTATTGAAGGAAGTGAAAATCTATTAGGAAACATGGTTGGTCACTAAACCATAACTGATATTTAACAGTTCTCTCCTCCATTGTTAATTCCTCTTCCCCTGACCTCTAGCCACCACCTCTCCTAGATGGCGGATTGTTTTGTTGTGTTGTGTTGTGTTTTATTTTACCCAAACCTCAGCCTTTGTGGTCCTGTCAGTGAAAGGCTAAAATAATCATGCACCGATCGTTACTGCTGAGCACTGGTGTCCATGCTGGAACAAGGAGAAACCTGAGCAATTCGCTGGTTTCTTGCGCACACCTCCACTTGGCAGCAGCATTTCTCTTCAGGCGACACCAACCATGCCAGCCAACACCAGAACCCTTTCTTGCTTGCTCGATGCTAGATGCCTGAGACAGGAAACCACTGTGGCCCCTAATGAAGCATTGCTCCGTTGGAGGCATTCCTCCAACAGGACAACACAGCTTATGAATTGGAAGATGATGTGTGATTACTGTGGTGGATTAAATCAGGCCTCTACTCACCTAACCCAAAGCTTTGTTTGTTTTTTTTTTTTTTTTTCCGGGACCGGGGATCGAACTCAGGGCCCTAGTGCTCAGCGGCAAGCACTTAGCCCACTGAGCTGTACCTCCAGCCCTAACCCAAAGCTTTGTATTGTGTTTAGTTACTCATATCAAAGAAAACCCACAAGTCACCTGTTGATCTTCCCAGGGATACACCGGTAGAGATTGCTAAGCACCAGGCCCCTTACAACCCTGCTCCCGCCTGTTGTGGAAACCAAGCTGACTTTGCTGCAGTAGTTAATTGGCTTCATTTGTACTCTGTCTCTATGCACTCCCGGATACCCACTGATAAAAGGAAACAAGTTTCAACTTCAATGTTCCCCACCATCTGTCCCAGCCTACAGGTTTCAGAGAGGTTTCTGGCCCTTCAGCCTCCACGCTTGGTGAAGTGAGAGTCTGCTACACCTTGCTAAGGATATGTAGTTAGAGGGTAGTGGGCAAGACATATATGTCAGGTTTCATTATTTGACATTCATCCTCCAGATCACCCTTTCCACACCCCTTGGGGATTTGCTAGGAGCGCCTGACACGTTTACCAAACTCCCTCACTCGCTGGATACTGACAGAGGTTCTTCCACTGAAGGGAGAAAAACAGTAGAAAAATGGCTCAGCTTGCTCCTAGCTCTGTCAGAAACAGCCAGTTGCCAACAGTAAAAGAGCTACAGTAGGACTGCAGTCCCAGTTGTGGTGGCTCCCCCTCAGGCTGCTTGTCATCTGGGACAGCTCTGCAGGCATGTGAGCTCACAGGCTTCAGCACCAAGTGAGGATAGCTCTCTGATCTCCAGATAAACCCTCGTCTCTCTTTTGCTCCTCCTGCTGCTGTATGACAACATCTTCATAGCATTCCCCTTTATTCAATCCCATTATGTTTAAAATTTCTACAGTGTTTAAGATTATTTTTAACTGGACTCCTGACTACTTACAAGATGCTTGCAAGAGTCAATCCAGCTTTCCTGTCCCCTAAAGTCTTTAAATTCTTCTCTTTTTATCGGTTGCTCATAACTCAGGTTAAATACTAGAATTATCTAGCAGTTTGGAAATATAGGGCCGGTGTTGTAGCTCAGCAGCACAGTACCTGCCTGGAAAGTGTAAGGTCCTAAGTTTCATTCTTGGCACCCCCCCAAAAGGAAAATATATTGATGGCTCTCCCTGCTAGATATATCTGACTGAACTGTCCAGGTAGCAGTGCTGGTTTTTTATTTATTTACTGATTTATTTTTCTGGTGCCAGAAATTGAATTGAGGACCTTGTGCTTGCCAGGCATGTGCTGTGCCATTGAGCTATATCCCTGGCCCACCAGTACTGTTTAAACTCCTCCAGATGATTTCAGCGTGCAGCTATCTTTGAGACCTGCTATCATCCCAAAGGATCTCTGGTCTTTCCATATTACCCTTAGTGGGCCAACCACTGACTCAGGGCTACAGCGGCAATCACATCCCACCCCCGCCAAATTCTTAGAACTGTTATTGAACTAGTACCAGTGCAGTCACATTTAGATGACTTTAATTTTCTTCCTTAGAACTTACTGGATTGTTCTTACTATACTGTTTTAAATTATTTTAAAAGCTATTTTCACTGTATAAAGAGAAATAGTCCTCCTATCTGTGCTAGCACATAATCGCACCCACATTATTAAATCCAGCCCAAACTAACACTGTATCCTGCCATCCTAGCTTAAGCATCCTCAATCTTCATTCTTATAACTATCAGGACTTCTAAAAATGTGAGTAAGTGATGGGTTCCAATGTATAGAGAGAGACTGTTCCCCTCCCATTTTGTTCCCCTGGCTTTGTTGTGGTTGGGAATGGAGTCCCTGGACAGACCACTCCTAGGTATAAACAATCTCATCTGTTTAACGCAGCATGCTGTACAAATAATTTTATATTGTCATTTCCTTCATCATTTCACATCCAGATCTGTCCCACCGTGCTACACAACTGGCCATGTAGTGCTTCACTTTTGCTTTCTGACATAGCAAACTCAGAAGCAGGGATAAAGCACTTCTACCAAGGGAAGGATCTGCCTCCTTAGACAAAGAAGATAACTCTTCTTGAGGCAGGGAAAGCGCAGGTTTGATTGACCTGATATCCTTGATTTTACCTTCCAATTTTAATCTAACCCAATGCTTCCCAACTTTTCTCATATCATGGCTCAGTTGAACCCACACTGCCATGGGTTCCTTGGGTTGCCATACCAAACAGCGCACTTGTAAACTAGAGACGTCAAACTGTCATGCACTTGGGCTGCTGTCCATGCCATTTCCCCTGGATGATGTGTTCTTCAAGCCAAACACGTCCCCAGAGCATGTGGGTGCATACTACACACCAAGCATTAGGCTCTTGCGCTGTCCTACTCCCCCAACCATCAACACCAGTGGCCAGCCCACGCGTCACTTCCTACACAAATGCTTTCTTGATTCCACCACAGGGAGAATTAATGGCTTTTTTATTCTCTGTTCCAACACAGTTATTTAAAATAAACCTTTGGCATCAAAAGTTTAACATTCCCAGTTTAGCAAATTCAAAAGCTCTTCAGAATCTACAAAATGTCATCATTTGTCTTAGGAACCATTCTCCCTGAAGATCTGGGGAAAAGAGTGAATCATTTCCCTTTGGAAGTCCTTCTTGATATTCCATTCTGCCAAGGCTTAGATGTGTAGCCCTCTGGATTAGTTGGGATACTTATAGCTCTAAAAGATAATGGGGTAACAGTATTTATTCAAATTTCAAAGATTCTGAAGATGGTGATTCCAGAGTTTGCTCAGCTTCTCAACAATGTCAGGGAACTGAGTCAAGACTTTCACAGTTCTTTTGACTAAGTAAGTCCACATGGTCCCATCAGAGCAGTTTAAACAGTACCTCCCCATATAACCCCGCTCCAGCTGGGATGAAAAGGCAGGCTTCCCTTCCACCTCGGTTTTCACGAAGAGGGACAAATCTTTCTGGAATTCCTCTATTGACTTTCCTTTCACTTCATCAGCCATAACTGGACTGTTCTTTCTTAAAACTAAACAGAGTCATGCCTCCGTACCTGGGGAGGATGTGTGACAGGGCCCTCTTAAGATATCAAAATCCCCAGATACCCAAGTCCCTTATGCAAAATGGTATAGTATTTGCATATAACTTATGCACTCTCTCCTGTATACTTTAAATCACCTCTAGATCATTTATAACACTTAACATCAGTCTGGGCATGGTGGCACATGCCTGTATTCCCAGTATGTGGGAGGCTGAGGCAGGGGAAATGCTATGAGTTCGAGGCCAGCCTGAACTGCATAGTGAAACCCTGTCTCAAAATGATTTAAAAAACCCTTAATATCTAAAATAATTTAAATGTTATATAAACAATTGTTATACTATATTCTTTAGAGAACAACAACAAGAAAAAATATAGACATGTTCAATACAGATGCAAGCGTCACAGCCTAACCACATTTTTAAGCCACGGCTGGCTGAATTCTGAGTGCTGATGCGGACACATAGGGCTCACTGAACTAGAACAAGTGAACCAGATAACCATGCTTAACTGAGACTGGTGGTTCTCAGGTTGGCAGCATTGATATCACCTTGGAACTTGTTAAAAATGCAAATTTCTGCCCTCACCTGGACCTACTGAATCAAAAACCCTGAGGATGGTGCTCAGGATTCTGGGTTGTAACAAGCCCTCCAGGTCATGTTGATGCAAGACAGAATTTGAAAGCACTGGCTTAGATAGATCTACCAGGGCTAACGCTCATCCTGGGGGAGCAGTTCACCTACCTGAGTGACTTGTCCCCAGACTAAAATCAGGATTCCGTAATCTAACAAAAAGGGAATACTTTTGGTAGCAGTACTCTCCTATTGTTGCATTTCTGTTTATATTATCACTGACTGTATTACTTACCCATTGATTTTCTTACTCATTCTCTGAAATAATTGCATGCTTCTTTTTTTTTTTTTCTTTTTTGGCAGTACTGGGGATCGAACTCAGGACCCTGCGCTTGCTAGGCAGGCGCTTATTCCACTGAGCTATATCCCCAGCCCCAATTGTGTGCTTCTTGAGAGCATGATTTTTGTCTTTTATTAGTGTTTCCTATCACTAGCACCATAGAAGGCTCCAATCAATCCTTATTGGACAAACGGATAAATATTAAAGTAGCCGGGGCTGGGGATATAGCTCAGTGGAATAAGCGCTTGCCTAGCAAGCGCAGGGTCCTGAGTTCGATCCCCAGTACCGCAAAAAAAAAAAAAAAAATTAAAGTAGCCTCTCCTTTTTAATTGTCCATTCTCCTGACAGCTGCTTCCTGCTGGTTTTCACTCAAGAAACGTTTTCACATTAGCTCATGTGAGTGTGCTGTTTTCTCCAGGGCTTCTGAGAACAATTATTTCTTTGCATACAAGAGTAGAGATCCTGGCATCCTGAGTGCATGTTGGACCTTTATGCACATACATTTTTGTTCAGGGGTGTCTTTGTGAGCACTGCTTTACACTAGCACAGAACTGAACATGCTGATTGCAGAGCTGAGTTCTGGCTGGCAGCTCCTGCCTGGTGGTCCTGCTCAGAAGCAGCTGTATGCTCAAAGTCAGACATAACCTACAGACTTCATCCATAGCAGAAGCAGTACCGAACCAATGGCAGCTAAAAGCAGTGTTCATCTTGTTCTGCCCAGCACAGTGACCTGCATGCACCTCTCAGGTTTTTTTTAACCCACTTGTATTAGGTAGGATACTTTGGGTTACAAGTGACACAAACACAACGCAAAATGGTGAGAACAAAGGAGTGGGAGCAGACATAGATACATGGAAATTAAGAAATCCTGAGGGGGGGTGTATTATTTTCAGCTGCAGTTGCATCCAGACGCTTGGACAATGTCCTCAGGAAACTTCTCTTTTCATTGGTCAGCTGGTCATTTCTGTTTGGCTTCATCCTCTGGCAAGCTTCCACAAACAACCCAAGAGCAGACTTTTGTCCTGTCCCCTTGACACCCAGAGAAGGCCCCTGCTTCACAGAATTGGCAGGAAAAGTCCTGGGGCTGACTTGCACACTGAATCACAGGTCTGTTCCAATACAAACAGTTGCTCGTGTTGACGAAACTACTCAGCTTGGAGTAGGGGCAGTGGGTCTGGTGGGGGTCAGACTGAACCACATGATCAAGAGTGAGGAGAGTTGCTGACCCCATAACCCCCAAATCATAATACTCTTATTAGAGGTGGGGAAATGGCTGCTAAGAAGGCAAAATCCACAGATGCCCAGTCTACGGCTGCTCCTTATTTTGGATCCTGAGTAACGCTCCATAAAAAAGGTGCTGTCGTACACTGAGAGCTGGGTATCCTTTTCTAAAACAAAGGGAAAATACAGTGCCTCCTAAAGACAGAAAGTGCAGACTTTCTTTTTCCCACAGTCTGGAAATAGCTCTGGCCCTCCTGGGCAGGGCAGGGGGATGGCACCAACGGCTCCATGTAATTTAATCCTCCAGAGCATCTGCCTGAACAGTCGGCTCAGCAACACCCCCTCCCCTCTGCTGTGGTCCACCCCCTCCCTCCTATGGTTCCTTGGCCTGCTTTACCGTCTTTTGTAATCACCAGTTAACATCTGTGATATTTTACTTGTGGCAGGAAAGATTTTTTTCTCCTTTACCCTTCTATCTCCTGGGGTTGAAAACAAAATGGATTCAAACAACACAATGGGTCAGACAAGCTTTTAGCACAATAACCTAAAGAACTGTTAAGCTGGGAATCGCCAAAGGTTCAGACGCCTCTCTTTCCAGCACTCCGCTGGCTCAGAGCCCTGGGTCCATCGGGAAGGAAGTGGATGGAGCTGCAGGAATGACAGTTCAGAAAGAGGAAGGAGCAAATCCTAAAGGGAAGGAAGAGCCACGCAGCAGACCTTCAGGGAAGAATGGGAAGGGCAGAAGATGGAAGAAATCCAACTCGGGTAGAAAGCAAAGGCGAGCTGTCTCTTCTGCAGGGCTTTATTTTTTTTCCATCTGTAAGTGGATGACAATGCAAGCTATATCAGTAGATCTTGTTTTTAAATTGATGACACATCAGGGACTTAGTCTCCCTACCCACCTCTTTACTGGAGGTATGAGAACTGATAAAATGACTAGAAGATGGAAGAGGCCTTCTGGTTTAAACAGTTCTGATCTGCCAGGCGTGGTGGTGCATGCCTGTAACCCCAGCACTCGAGAGGCTGAGGCTTTTCACATCAGAGAGGAAAGCCATTACCAAAGCTGGTAAAATACAGCGAAGAGAACACCCCTAAATTCCCAGGTCCCCTGTGGATCATCTAATGGTCAGTCTTCCAGACTCAGTGTCTGTGCTTCATCAGCGGCTCCAGTTTGTGGCACAAGTCAGATAGCTATTTCCTAACACTGGGGTGATGCAATGGGATTACATATTTGTTTAGTTTTAAAAGCATTCAAACCAGGCCTGGTGGCGCATGCCTGCAATCCCAGCAGGTGGGAGGCTGAGGCAGGAGGATCGCTACAAGTTTGAGGCCAACCTGGGCTACAAAGTGAGTTCAACATGAACCTGAACTGCATAGAGAGACCCTGTCTCAAAAAGACAGAAATAAATAAATAAAATAAAAACATTCAACTCAATGATACAGCATCATAAAAGGAATACTTGGGGCTGGGGATATAGCTCAGTGGAATAAGCGCCTGCCTAGCAAGCGCAGGGTCCTGAGTTCGATCCCCAGTACCGCCAAAAAAAAAATAAATAAATAAATAAATAAATAAAAGGAATACTTTGCTGGTTCCAAAATCTCTCTTGGATTTATTCCCCAAGTCAATCTCTGTTGAACTTGTAACACACCGCTACACATGAATATTGTGAGTCCTTCTCAAGGAGCCTACTCCGTCTTCCTGGAGGTTATGTGGAAGCTAACTTTTCTACTTACTGGTTTCCCGCTATGGCACTCTTCTTTCCATAAACCCCAAAACCTCCCTTGGTTTTCTTCCTCCCTTTCTCTTTTTTTTTTTTTTCCGGGACCGGGGATCGAACTCAGGGCCCTAGTGCTCAGCGGCAAGCACTTAGCCCACTGAGCTGTACCTCCAGCCCTCTTCCTCCCTTTCTCATTGTGGCTACCTTCTCTGCCTTTGTGTCCCCATCGGCACAGTAAAGAACAGATAAAGCATCCTTTGCCTGTTAGCTTTGTGTTATCGTAACAGATACCTGAGATAAATCCCCTTATGAAAAGTGCTGTGTTGCCTCACCATTTTGGAGGTTCTGATCCATGGTCAATTAGCCCTGTTGATTTGAGGCCTGTGAGCAAAGAAATGCCTATTTTCCTCGTAGCTAGGATGTGAAGGAAAAAAGAGGAGAAACCATGGTTCCGCAGTCCCCGTTGAGGGCCTGTCTGCTGCGACCTGAGGATCTGCCACTACGCCCCATTTCTTCGCACTTCCATTACCTTCCAGTGGTGCCAACCTAGTGACCTGCTTAATGCATAGAATTTGGGGAACAATCCAGATCCAAAATGCAGCAATAACTAAGTCCAAAGGGATTAATTAAAGGATATTAGGGTTGTGTGATGCATGTCCAAGAGGACTAGGGAATCAGCTGTAGACTAGGAAACCACCTTGGTAGAATCTTCTAACAATAACCTCACACTACTGCCACTGCATGCCACTCGACCTGCCGTCTCTAACCAGGATTCTTTTCATACTCCCCAAGTGTACTAGTCACATTGAGGACATCTCACATTTATTAGAGTGTCCAGCAGATGGTGTCTCATTCTAATATATAAGTATGTTAATGGTAGTATTTTTACAGATGGAATTGAAGTGCTTTGGGCTGAATTAGATATCATTTTCTAATTAACACAGAGGTGTACAGAGTAGCAACAACCATGCCATCATAGATGAGACAACAGAAACTCTACCACAGCTGTCTCTGAAGAACCAAACACTTCCACTATGGTGCTCTCAGGAAGATGTAGTTTCCTCACCTTCAGCCGGGTCTCACTTCTACCATAAAGTACAAGATTTCTGCCATGGGAGAGGTCTAGTGGCAGTTGCTATGATTTGAATGTCCTCACTAGAACTCATATGGAAATGTAAGGCCCACTGTGAAATATAAAGAGGCAGGACCAGGAGGGACTGGGAAAGATGATTGGGTCATGAGGGCTGATGAACTGACGTACAGATGAAAGGGTTATTGGATGTCTGGGTGAGCTCAGGAGTGGCTTAGGGAGTGCACTCAGGCTTGCTAGCTTTGTCTTGCCATGTAATGGTCTTTGCTACCTTGTGACTCTGTAGAGTCCCATCAGCAAAAAAGACCTGTCCATATGTGGCTGCTTAACCTTGAATGTCTTGGCTTCCTCCAGAGCCCTGAACTATATAAACCTTTATTTTTTGTATATTATTGTCTGAAGTATTCAGTCATAGCAACAGAAACAGACTAATAAATGCCACAGTCTTATGAGGATCCCTGTCAAGGAGTCCAGCAGGCTCCTGCTGTCCAGCGCCTGCATGCAGGAATTCATGGAATGATGTTCTGTGGGCACTCCCTGAGATTTGCCATGGAGCATGTCACGTCTTCCTGCACCACCTTCCTTGCTGCCTCTGAAATATTTACTCAGCCTCTATCTTTAAAGGGTTCTGCAATTCCTATGGTGAAAATGTGAGGAGTCATGCAGGAGAAAGAGATTCTGGAAGCAGCAAAGAGATCCCTTTTTAGGATGTGCTGTGTTTTGCAATTTACTAGCTGAATATTGGATTATATTTATAAGGTCGCTATCATCTCAGAAAGTTCTCTTTTGTTGTATTATTTCTTCAGGCTATATAAAATCCAGATGGAATTTCCACTAGGTAATTGGAGCATGCGCATTAATAATTACCACCCCAAACACCTGACACCTCATCAACAGGAGAGTGAAGGAAGAGCAAAGAAGAGAGATAGGGACGACAAAGGGATTTCGAGGTCTGAGAGTTGAGGAAGCCACTGCCTTTAAAACACAGGGAGTAGCCAGGCAGGGTGGCACCTGTCATCCCAACCCTCTGGGAGGCTGAGGCAGAAAGGTCGCAAGTTTGAGCCCAACATGGGCAACTCTCTGACACCCTTTCTCAACTTAAAAAAAAAAAGAAGACAGAGACATAGCTCAGTGCAAAACCCTGGGTTTAATGCCCAGTGTCACAGGGGGGAAAAATACAGAGGTGCCTGAACCAGAGGAGGAAGCGGGCAGCCAGCCTTGCCGAGGATCCTGGATCAAGCAATCCAGTGTCCGTCGTCATCCCTCCTCCTGCAGATGTGAGGTCTGCTGACTTGCTACACTTCCATAGACGTGAAAAGCACAAATAGGAGTTGGCAGTTCACTCCTCACAGCAGGCACCGGGAACGCCATGTCCTCATCTGTTCCACCCTCGCCTCAAACCTCGGGGTGCAGTACAGAGCTGGCCAGGTGAGTCCCACTATTTTAAAACATTGAACTATGAAACCACCAAGAAATGCTACCAAACATACGCCTCCTCTGCCCCGGAGAAAAATATTATATTTATTATAGTGGTTAAGAAACAAAACTCTCCTCTGACCCAGGGAAGACAATATTTGAAGCTTCCAAAGATGTTTGCTAAACAATCTTGAAAAGATTGTCCAGGACAGACAGTGACTCACTCCTGTAATCCCAGCTTCTTTGGGAGACTGAGGTGGAAGATCTGGAGTTTATGATCAGCTTGAACAAACTCAGCGAAATGTCCATCTTAAAAAAAAAACAAAAACAAAAAACACCAGAAAGAATGGCCTTCTGACATTCTGTAGGTATGATGGAACAGATGGGGAATCAGAGTGGGCTCATTTCCAGCCTAACTTCCAACATGAATGTTGGGGGATTTCACACGCTATTTTGAGGTTACAGTCTTCTTTTGTATTCTCCTTCCTTCTCCAGCCTTCTTTTCTTGGGCTTACTAACGGCACAGAATTTTACCTAGTGTGGATTAGCCTTAGAAGATAAGTCACACAGGGAGTGGGGCCATAGGGAATGAGTGTCCTCCTGGGAATGGACAGCAGGCAGTAGGTGGCACTGACATTAGAAGGGGTGCTGGCTGCTGCTGAGGAAACATACTCAAGGATGCCAGTGGGAAGCAGAACCAGCCTGGGGCGTAGGGAATGACCTGGGAAGTCCAGTGGTGCACAGGTAGTGACGCTGCTCTTGCTCTGGCTCTTAGGAGCCTTGTTTGTTTTTTTTTTTTGGCGGTACTGGGGATTGAACTCAGGACCCTGCGCTTGCTAGGCAGGCGCTTATTCCACTGAGCTATATCCCCAGCTCCGTCTTAGGAGCCTTGAACGAAACCCTTTAATGAAAAGTCCTGTTCCTGTCCAGGCGGCCCTGCTCTCAGGGGAGCCCCCAAACTGCTGCCCTCGTTCCCCTCCCCCCCTGGAGGCTTTTCTTGTTAGATTCAGGCTAAATAGACAAAGCATGAAGACACCACTGGTGATTACAGAACAGAATGTAAGCCTCATCAGCCTTGATGAGGTAAAAGCAAAATTACAGATGTCACTAACTGCCGGATGGAACTGGAAAAATGCACTTAAGGGAAAAGCAAGCTTTTTGGGGGAGAGGGAAAGGGACTTTTATTAAGGGCAGAAGTAAGAAAGATGCTGCTTAAAGTCAGTCACTGCAACATACGAGATTCTGATCTGTTACTTGATGTTAAAGCAGTAGCCAGTAGAAAAAATAAACATATATCTTAAGTCAAAGAGGAGCACAGGCAAGTGAAATCCTTATCTTTCACAACAGGAAGTCACGAGATAATATCTACAGTTAATAAACCAGGAAATAGCAGCACATACATAGTATTAGATGCACTGATGTAAGTACCTAAAAAACAAAGTCACTGCTCTGGGTGCAGGGATAGCCATGTATTCCTCGGTAGAATTCACTTTTTAAAAAATCGCATGCTTATTATTTGTTTAATACTTTAAACAGCTCAAAGAAATACAGGGTTAGAGTGTAGCTCCGTGGTAAAGCACTTACCTAGCATGCATGAGGCACTGAATCCAATTCCCAGTACCCCTCAAAAAAGGGAAAGAAAGATAAATGGGGTTATACTTGTCTCTCTCCTAATCCTATGCTGTTCTATGAAAAAAGAAGTTACTAAGCTCCTTTTCTTCTTCGTTATTCCTGGTACGACTCATCCATCTAGCCTCTTCTCATCGTTCCTCAACACTTGGATATTTTGGTAAATATCAAGCATCCCACAGGGTACAATGTACAGCACAGCCTCCTCAACACAGAATCATCCACCCAAAATGTCAGCAGCTCTGAGAGAGAAAGGCCCTGATTGAGAGCTCTTAAAACATTGTCCAGATATAATTTACATACAATAAAATGTATACTTTTAATGTATCATTGTGTGTTTTCTTACCATTTAAACTTATGTGTGTCCATATCTACCACGTTAAGTACAGAAGGAATGCTGCAGGGTTTGTAATGGAAAAAAGGTAAAACAATTTCATAACAAAATAAGAGGAGAATAACAATAGTTAATACATTGCATATCGTCATCTTCAAAGTAGTTACTCAGAGTACAAGATATGGGCATAAAAAATTTTCCAATTGATATTAGCACAAACCTTCCTTTTCAATGAACTAAGAGATACTGACCATATAACTGACTTGCATTTTTTCTCTTTTCCCTTCCTTCCTTTCCCCTTCTCCCAACCCTAGTTTCTTTTTCCTTTTAAACAATTTCTTCCCATTTCACAGTATCTATTGTACATTGCTGCAGTTTCTAGGTTTCTGGTTTTTTATCTGGATATCATCCCTTTAAGGCAGGGAGAGCCCTGCTTCATGAGGAGAAGGAATGACTACTTTTGCCAAAAAAGATAAAGAAGAAGATGGAGTTAAGTATCTGAAAGAGCCTAGCAGTGCCTGACATGCAGGAGAAATTCATTCCATGTTGATCTAGTACAACTAGGGAGAGGAGTATTGTTCCGGTTAAACTGGACACCCTCCACAACACCCATTTCTCTTACTCAGCCCATCACCTGGTTATAGCTGGAAGTGCTGCTGTAGGTCTGATGTAAACGGTTTCCTCCGCCACAAGTCTCACAGGGAAAACAAGATCCAGGAGACAAGATGAAAGAAGTGGCACCAAAGATCTATAGAGCAGCTTCTGAATCTATCATAACCAAGAATTAAAAACTACTATCTTCCCTTTGCCACATGGTCTGATTTCCTCTAGCATAAAGTTAATCCAGAGCAGGGCTGTTTCATGTCAAAAACAGGAAGATGGACTCCCGGGCACTTGGAGCTTGGATTTTCTTGGATCTTCTATGCCAGGAATCAGGGGGAGCATACAAATCAATAAAAGAAAGTTGAGTGGAAGACTATAAAATCTGAGTTGGAAACTTTGAGCTTAGTCTAACAGATTTTCCAAAAACCCACAAGTTACAAGATACACTAAATACTCTGAGCAGGAACCCGGCCAGCTTCCTGGGTGTGTGACCCAGACTGTTGCACAGATTCCTGTGCAGAGAAGGGCCCTGTACCTCATTCATGCTCTGCTACTGAAACCTTGAAATTCTCAAGGGCCCAAGCATTTTCATTTTTCACTGGGCCTTGTGTATGACGTAGCTGGTTCAGGCAAAAGTACCCATTATATGGAACCTGGGAAAGAGAAGGTGTAAATATTCATTTCACATTGTCACTTAAAGAAAAATTAATTTTTGTCTTATTTATTTTGCAGTATTGAATGAAGGGCCTTGGTATTAAGCTACATTCCCAAACCTTTTTTTTTTTTTTTTTTTTTACTTTAAGTTTTGAGACAGAGTCTTGCTAATTTTCTAAATTTCCTGGCTGGATTCAAACTTGCAATCCTCCTGCCTCATCCTGGTACAGTGCTGAGATTACAGACATGTGCCACCACCCTCAGAAAAGCTGATTTCTTTTCTTTAAGAAAGGAAAAGACTCTTTGTTGTGCGGCTTCTCAAATTATTCTGATTTCACAGTTGGGACTGGATTGGACATGAAGGCTGTGCTCATAGGCACTGGCCTCTCATCCCTGATACCCGTTGCTCCGTCTGAAGGCGCTTTGCTGGCCAAAGGAGCCTATTTAGCTTGCAGATAGGACACTCCTAATGTACCAGAGTTCCAATGCTTCCAAAAGCAACTTTTGGCCAACAGGAAGTTAACAGTTATGTACCAGAGCTTTCTCAATGTTCAAGAATAGGGACATTGGGGATAATTCTGAGGCATACTCTCCAGTATTGTAAGTGCTTCCTCAGCGAGCTAGAGTTAGTCATGAAGGAAACTCGCTTGCTGACACGGCCTCACCGTTTACCGGCTTCCTTTGCCTCCCTATCGCCCTTCTTTGTTTCCATTGGAGTTTACTAGAACGACCTCCTGAATAAACTACTTGCACAATTAACTACTTGCACTCTACTGAGGCTTGATCAGACCCTCAGATACCTGGGGTAGGGGTGAGGGATAAAGAAAAATAAATTTCAGGGTACAAGGGGAACTGGGAGGAGTTTGCATCTAGTGGATGGCTCGGCTACTTCCATGGGGGTTCACTTTTATTAGCTAGCAAGAAGTGCAGGAGGAGGGTAGCACGCATTTCGTGGACCGATAACAATAGAAATTGGATGGATAAGGATTAATTTAATGAGGAACCAGATTTTCTCTAAACTCAGATGCCTGTATTTTGACAACTGCCCTCAGCAGATGCTGTCTGGTCTCAGGAGTGCCAGGTTACTAGTGTTCCACCCACAGGGGGCACAGATACCTCCCAGCTCCTGAAGCAAGGTCACACTGACCTTGGGACTATGGAGGGGCTTAAGTCACACGGTTGGGCCCCCCATCGTCTACCACATAACCCTGTCCCCAGCAGCACTCAAGTTCTTATTTGGGGAGATTTCTAAACCAAGAGAGCAAGTCACTTCATCAAAGTTCACATCGGGTTCAAAGTTGCAGGATGGCAAGCTGTGCACAGTTCGAGGACTCTCTCTTCAGTTGTCTCTGAGCCCACGCCAAGTAGTAAGGCTCTGTATCAGATAAGGATTCAAGCAGGTGAGAGGATGCCTGCTTAGCTCCTCTCTAAAGAGTGGCAGTGGAGTTGGGAACCTGCCAGGCCCGAGCAGTCTAGAACTACAGATTTCACTGATCTTTCTACAATCAGGTTAGGCGAGGGACTTAATTGGTGCTTAGGAAATTCTTATGTGATCATTACTTCATATTCTGCAAGTAACAGAGAAACAGGAACATGGCTTCATTGTCCTTCACCTAGCAGACTGGTGGTCAAGAGTCATGAGAGGAACCAAAATATGCCTCCCTGAAGAATAAAGGATTGTGGAGCCAAGCAAATAAAAAGAAGCAGGCATAGACAAGCTCTCTGCCCTCCCCCTATTTGCCTAAACATGGCACAGAAATTTGTAAACACCCCCTACAACATGAGAAAGTACAGAAGATAATCACTGCAGAGCCTATCAGCTGGAGTCTGTACCGAAGGAATGTGTGAGCAGAACGCAGTCCCTTAGTTTCTTCCCATAGATTTACCTTCTCACAGTTGCATGCCTCTAAAAGTATAAAGCAGCTTTCCTTTGTATTGTCAGGGCTTTAAAAATTCATTTCTCTTTGTTGAAAATGCCAAATAAACTACAGTTGTAAGCTACTGCTTTGAGTTTACTCTTTTTGAGGCTTTTCCCACATTATATGCACTATGTGAATAAACTGAGTAGTTTTTCTCTGGCTAATCTGTCTCTTAGTACAAGGTCCCTACTATGAAATTATGAGGATTGAGGAGAAATTTAATTTCCTCCCCAACAGCTGATGCTGGATTTAAAGCTTTGTTTTCCTGTGTATAATCTCAATCCCCACAGACTTCCCAATTTCCAAAATGCCTGCTCACGGTCCACTTATCATGTCCCAGACTGCAAGAAAGAGGGAGTAAGAGAGAAGGGAATACCCTTTCCTTGTAAGGCCTGTGTGACAGTCATGGTACATACTCTCTTCTGTCTCTATCCCAGTGGCCAACACTGGTGTCATGACTCTACCGAGCTGCAAAGAAGTCTGGGAAATGTAGTCCTACTCTGGACCTATACCCAAGTAAAACCTGGGCCTTCTGTTTCCGTAGAAGAGAACAGACGCCGGAGGGCAACTAACAGTCTCTACTACCTCAGTCTTAAGAGTTTCTTATGCCCTAATATGACCCAGAAAAAGTACAACAACTCCAGCTTTCCCCCAGAGAGGCACAAATGTGGCCATGAAAGCTTCTGGCTCTCACAAAGCTGGATTGAGGGAGGCAGAGAACTGCAGACCGTGTGGGTGTCTCGGGAGATGGCAGAGTGAACAATAATGAAGGAGGCGTAGGTGCCCCCAACTGTCACAGCATATGTAAGCCCCCTGCTGTCTTCATAGATGACACCCAGAGAGAGAGAGAGACTTCAAACTGACAGAGAACAGGTTTCTATCCCCTTAATGAAACAAGAACTGTGCAGCCATTAGGACTGTTCACCAATACCCTGGTCGTCCTCCTGGGTGTACGGCAGTATTTGCATTTTTCTGTCCCTTTGAAGTTACATGTGGCTGTGTGATGTATTTTGGCCAATGATATATGAGCAGAAGTGAGATACGTAGTGTCCAGGATAAACATGAAGAGCTTGTGATGTTTAATGTACATGTTGACTTGGTTAGGTATGATACCCAGTTTTGGGTCAAGCGCCAGTCTAGATATTGCCGTGAAAATTCTCTAGCTCCGGTTACCATTTGATTCACTGATTTTTTTTTTTTTTTTTTAGATAGGCGCTCACTATGTACTACAGGCTGGACTTGAACTCACTTAGGCAGCTCAGGCTGCCTTCAAACTCGTGGTGCTCCTCCTGTCTCAGCCTCCCAGGTGCTAGGATTATAGGCACGCATCTCTGTGCCCCAGTTGTGGTTAACATTTAAGTCAGCAGACTTTGAAGTAAAACAGATTAGCCTCTATAATCTGGGTAAACCTCATCAAATCAGTTGCAGATCTTATGAGAAAAATATTAAGATCCCCTGAAGAAGAGATTCTGTCTCCAGATGGCTTTCAAACTCAAGCTATCAGATTAGTTTTTCCCTGGGTCTTCAGCTTGCCAGCCAGTTCTCACAATTGTGTGAGGTAATAAAATCTCTGACTCTGGCTCTTTTTCTGTATCTCTTTCTCTTTTTACACACACACACACACACACACACGCACGCACGCACGCACGCACACGCACAAAGGCCATGTGGAACAGGTCACATTTTCTTTTGCCCCTGCTACAGTGACCTTAGAAGTAAGTGAGATGAGTTCTCCAGCCTGGGTCCCTGAGTGCCAACGGCAAATGGAATCCTCTGCTGACTCCACTTCATCACAGGGAAAAGGTGCGTGAACAAGGAATAACTCTGTGCTACGAAGCCCCTGGGTTTGGAGGGCTTTGTTTTTTGCACTGTAACTTTAGTGTACTGGTAGGTCTAGAGCTACAACAGAGAAGTTAAGAGTGTCACAGAAACAAAGTTCTGTTTGTATTCTAGAGTTTGCCAAACAAGATTCATTCATGCTACAAGTACTGTAGTTACTGTTTCTTATTCCTGCAGGCTGGGAATAGTCTAGGGTGTGAAGCTCTCTAAGAAGAGATGTAGCTCTCAAGGTATGCCCTCTTCAGTAGGTCTCTGAAATCAAAGTTCTATTCCCACCCTTCCCCCAGTTCACCTACATTCTAAAACTACCTCTCTCGTGCAATTCAATAAAAATGTTTCACTTTCTTCTTAGTATGAGAGATCACAACTATGTAATAAGAATAAACAAATCCCCTCTAACCTCCTACTGGAGCTTCATTTTCCCAAGGGGGTTTGCGTTTGAAAAGAAATTGACAAATAAAATGAAAAATCCCACACAAATGAAGCTATACTTGGAGCAATTCCAGGAAGTATAATTAAGAGAGGAGTTTGCCTGCAGTACAGAAAATGGACCAGGGGAATTTTTACCAGTGCTCTGCAGACATCATCAACAGGGTTTGATATTGGTTTGCCGTTTCTGGGTCCTTCTACAAGGCAAAGAACAGAGAATGCTCAGATTCCCCGGCAGCGCCCGCAGTAATCCTTCCAGGCAGGTCCTGGTGATGCCGAGTCCGGTTCCTGTGCTTTCGCAGCCTTTCCATGTGCTCAGCAACTGCTCGTCTTGTCTTCCACAGGGCACCTTCCGGGATTGTGTGACCTTTGTCTCGAGGCAACGTCCTTGAATCCTAATGTGAAAGCTTCACCTCTGGGTGTCACATTTCTCCGCTTTGTAATGTCTACCCTTAAGAAACCAACCAGGAAACTCATTAAAAATGCAGATTCCATGGTTCATATGCTGATGAAGTAGTCTGGGACAGAGCCCAGAGCTGCATTTGGAAGAGCAATCCTCAATGCAGGTGGCAGGCAGACTGCACTCCAGACCACAAGGACCCACGGACACGGAGAAGCACGGCTCAACCGTCAGAACCTCCAGCTCTGTCCTAGTCAGCGCTAAGCTCATTTGTTATTGGTGTAGCAGGGGCCATCTGCTCACAACTTTAAAGCAAAACAAAGAAAAGCAACAAACAAGATGGAATGTTGCTTCCAGGAATTTCTGGGCCATTTGTCTCTTTTGTTTCTGTTTACATGGGGATAGGTCTTTTTTATGATGCAGTCTTTGATGAAAAAACCGAAGACACATGGTGGTTTCTCCTGCTACCCAGTGTTCGTAGGGTTTGCAGAGAACTGACAACCTGGCCTAAATGTAAACACGGAAGGAAGCAGCCCCGCCAGCTCAAACAAAAGCTAGGGCAATCAAGTGCTAAATGGAATTTGTTGAAGCAGTGTCTTTATAAGCTTGGTTTAGAACCAGCCAGCTGGGCATGGTGGCGCATGCCTGTGATCTCAGCACTGAGGAGGCTGAAGCAGGAGGCTTGCCATGAGTTTGAGGTCTGCCTGGGCTGCATAGTGGGTTCAAGGCCAGCATGAACTACAGAGCAAGACCCTGTCTCAAAAACCAAAACAAAAAAAAGAACCAACAGCCATGTGCTACATCAAGAGTCACAAAGAAATCCACTTGGCTATCAAAGAGGGTGAATTCCTCTGGCCTCCAGGAAGAGGCTGCAGAGCCCCCACACCTGGAAATAATTAACTGAGCCTGGCTCATGCTGCACCCAAACGAAGTCCAGGCACCCCCTGGTGGTGTGGAGGTAAACTTCCATTTACCATACAGGGAAAAGAAAATCATGCTTTTATACTTTTGTAATTTTATCTTTCTTCTGCTCAGCAGCCACACGCAGCTTTTTCAGGAGTGGATTTGCGAGTCCGGAGTCCTCCTTAGGCAGCGTCAGGACAGTTTGATAGTGAGAATGCCAGGGCCCTGCTGCTGACTCTGCTCTTATTCCACACACCTCAAACAGCAGTTGGGCGCCTTGCTCCCTAAAGGTAGGCATTTGCAACCCTTAAAAATACAGGTCTTGTCTGGTCCAACTCTACACATTAAACTAGCCAACCCACCAGTGCATGTCACCGAAAGAAGTCCCTAAAAATACCCAGGAGTTAACTGTGCTTTGTTAACCAGTGTCTTAAGACCTCAAGCACCTTAGCCTCAAATCCAGTGTCTGGCTCCATCAGCACCCACACTAAGCGCTGCCTGCTTAGCTGTTCCCCTTCTATGGCAGCATCCGCATTTCTAAGCTGCCACCTGTCTCTCACGTCCCCAGAATCTGCTCCCAGGGTCCTAGTTTACAGTCAGCTAGCTAACAGGTCCACAACTTCTTCAACACCCCAGTTAGAGAAAATCACACAAGTTGTAACCTGGAAGCAATAAGACATGGCCACCAAGCCTTCAAAAGGTGCTGGCTATCAGCCAGCCACTCTACTTACGTGAAGGATTTTTAAATTTTTAACTATAAATTATACAGACATGTTCTATTGTTTAAAATATTCAAATGCAATGTATAGAAACCATTGTTTAAAAAAAAAAAAGGAATCATTGTTGAGCCAGGCATGGTAGTACACCAGGATTCCCAGCACTGGGGAGGCTGAGGCAGGAGGATCACCATGAGTTCAAGGCCAGCCTGGGCTACATAGTGAGACACTGTTTTGAAAGGAAGAAAGGAAGAAAGGAAGAAAGAAAGAAGCCATTGTTATCAGCTTACAGTATGTCTTTTCAGAACTTTCTGTATATGTCACATGCGTAAATGTACACAGAGAGATAGGGTGTAGAGTTTAGTTGTGGATTTGTGGAGCTTTTTTTTTTTTGCACAAATAGTACCCTATTTTACTTTATCTTCTCCTTTTTCTTTGGAGCTTTTGTGGGGGCAGAAGCAGCAGTGCTAGGGACTGAACCCAGGGCCTCCTGCATGTTGGTAAGTGCTTTACTATGCCCTAGCCCTTTTTTATTTTATTCTGAGATAGGATCTCACTAAGGTACACAGGCAAGTCTCTAACTTTTGATTTTTCTAGCTCAGTCTCCCAAGAAGCTAGGATTATAGGTGTATGTGTACCACAGTGCCTGGTTCCCAGCTTGACATTTTAAATTATCAAAAAGACTTAGTTTGGTTTGATTGCGGGGTTTTGGTGTTGTTGTTTGCTTGCTTGCTTTGGAGTTTTTAGTGGATTTTTTTGTTGTTGCTGTTGTTTTCAGATAAGGTCTCACTATAGAGTTTAGGCTGGCCTTGAGGCTGTGTGAGGCAGTGTCTTGCTAGGTAGTTCAGGCTAGTCTGGAACTCACTATGGGGCCCATGATAGCCTCAAACTCCCAGCAATCATCCTATTTCAACCTCCCAAGCGCTGGAATTATAGGGGTGAACCACCACATCCAGCTGTTCAGGCTGGTCTTGAACTCACTCTGTACCCCAGCAATCCCTGCCTAAGTCTCCTGAGTGCTGGGATTACAACCATGCACCATCATGCCTGGCTGTAAGACTTGTTATATCAACAAGTTTTCCAGGTACATATACACATGGAGCCACTCAGGTTTTTTTTTTTTTTTGTACCAGGAATCGAACTTGTGCTTGCCAGGCAGGCTCTGTGTCACTGAGCTATATCCCTGGCCTCCACGCTTAGTTCTTTTAATTGTTGTATACTACTCCACTGAGTTTAGAAAGCCAAAGTAATACTCCTTTTTTTCTACTGGGCCTCAGAGACAGCACCTTCAAAATATGCTGTTTTAGCATTCTGAGAAATTTGATCTAAAGGAACTTAAGAGGCTGCATTAGTCAGATTTTTCATTACTGAGACCAAATAAATACTCAATACCAAAACATTCCCAAGAAATTTATTTTGGCTCACGATTTCAATGTGTAGTCCATGCATGGTTGGGTCACTGATCATGGTGGTGCACTCTTGTAATTCCCAGGACCCCAGAGCCTGAGGCAGGGCTGCCTGTGGAATCCAGCCCAGTCAGGGTTACACAGTAAGATCATGACAAGGTTGATTCTGAGGCTGCTTTTAAGGCCTCTGTTATGGTTCAGATCAAAATGCCCCTTAGAAGTCTCAGGTATTCAGAGGTGGGGCTTTCAAAAGTGATTGGCTCATGGGGGTCTGTACTTATTGGTGGATTACTGTATTGATGAGTTCATAGCTGCATGTGCTGTGAGGAAGTGGGCTTGGCCAGGTGTTATGGTTGATACATTGTGTCAACTTGGGGAGTCTAGAGGTTTGGCTGAGTGACTCAGCAGGGAGCCAGGGTGCTTACTTTGGTACATCCTGAGCCTGCGGAAGAGGAGGGCATGGAGATTATGTGAGTGCTACACGCCCCCTAGGTCAGGTTAGCCTGTTTACAATGTAAGGGAAGAGAAGAGGCTGCTTGCAACCATTCCTTCCCTTTTGGCTGGTTGTCTTTGCTGTGCTCTGCTACCATGAACATTTGCCCTCTGTTATGTGCCACTCTGCCTCAGAACCAGCCAAGCAAGGACTGAAACCTCCACAAACTGTAAGCTAAATAAACTCTTCTTTCCTTCATTTTGGGTGTTAGGTATTTTGTCTCAGCAATGAGAGAAAAGTAACCAAGACATTTGGCCACTGAGGGCATGACCTACAAGGATGTATTTTTGTCTTGGGCTTCAACCTTTCTCTCTATGCTTTCAGGCTGCTAGACGGTGAGTAGTTCTCCTCCACAGCGCCCTTTCATCATGACATTTCTGCCTACCAGGACACATGGAATGCTTCTTCTTATTCCCCAAGCCGGGGGAGAAGCTTCATGCCAAATTCCCTATCTGCCAAAAGTACAGACTCACCAAAGAAACAGTTACTTCTAGCGCCTCCCCTGAGCTTTCATTAACTAAATTCATACTACAGGAAGAAAGACTGAAGTCTGTCAACACACCTGGGAAGACTTCCCCCATGCACCATTTTCCTCTATTTCAGCCCCATAGAAAGTCATTGTCTACAGTGACATACAATCCATTGTCTACGGGCCAAACAGACTTTGTCCTTGGCCATTGTATGTTGTCAAACCCACTGAGTTACTCTCAAAAAATCACTTACTGTTCCCATAACATTCTTCATTCAACCTCTTCCTCATAGAAAAATGGGCACCTAAGTTTCCAGATCCTGTTGGGCTAGTGAGTAATCACACTTCTTTCCTTTTCTCCTGTGCTGTGATTTTTCTCCTTTTGCACATTAAGAAACTTGGGTGCCTTTTCTCCTATTTAATGTGTCTCATGTCATTTCATTCCAGTGAACCTTCAGAAGGCAGAGGGGAAATTTCCCCTCACTCAGTATTTCTTTCCCCAAGTTTGGAATCAATGAAGAAATCAGACAGTGGAAGCAGATGGATGTGCATCAAAATCTGACAGAAATAAAAATGTCCATGTTGTTTAACAGCTGATTAGAAAACATGGTGCAACGGTGCCTTGGAAGGACTTGCTAGTGTTTCGCTGCTGAATGAATAGACTTCCCTTTGGGCCGCAGGCATCCCTGGAAATCCAATGTGTACATAAACCAGGCTTCAGAGCTTGCTTCAGAACAGCAGGCAGCTCTGGATGTCCTCCAAGTAGAAGCACTGGAGGATGGCAGGGGAAGAACTGAGTTGAGGTGGCCAGTTCCTTGTACCTGACTGACCAACCAGGGGAAACAGTCTTCTTTTTATAGGAATGAATGCACGGCTGAGGTGTGAGAGACAAAATAGGAGTGTCCCTTTAGAATCTAACAGATTCTAGGCCAGGAAAATGGAAAATACCCTATACTTTCTCCAGTTTTTGGTCCTTATAGCTCTTTTAGCCCAAAATCTACATGTGCTTAGCTGATTCATTATCTCCCTTTGGAAGAAGAGACCAGGCATTTATCAGAACATTCCTGGCCTTATCTTCGTTAGTGCATTCTTTCAGGCCGGCGCTCATGCCACTGAGCTATAGCCCAGCACGAGAGCCTTCTTTCAGTAACAACCACCTTACTTTTGTAGATCTGTTGCATGAACAGGAACAGTTTATATTTTGACCTCTGAAGGTTCAAATATGGAATAGGGTAGTCCGTTAACTTCTAGACTAAGCTGGAAATGTACTCCATCTTCAGCTTTCCATTGAAAACATGCTCAATCATATGGTCCAGTGTAACTCACTAATAGTTTTACAATGAAATGAAATAACAACAAAAATATGTTCCTTTAGAACTTGTAATATCTGATATAATCAAAGTGGAAAACCCCAACTAACATCACATTCAGTGGTAAAAGCTTGAAATATTTTCCTCTACGTTCCAGAACAAGAAAAATGTGTGCCTTTTCCTCTTCGGCATAGTGCTAGAAAGTCATAACCAGAACAATTAACCAGTAAAAAGAAATAAAAGTCATTCAAATAGAAACATCAAGGCATCTGTTCACAAGTGGCATGATCTTATATGGAGAAAATACTAAAGATTCCACCAAAAAAACGGAACCAATAAATGAAATCAAAGTTGCAAGATGCAAAACCAATATACAACATCAATTGTATGTCTCTACCTTACCAGTAAACAATCCAAAACGGAAATTAAGAAGACAAGTCCATTCATAACAGCATTAAGAAAAAACACTTAGGAATAAACTTAGCTGGAGAGGTAAAAGATTTTTGTATTAAAAATTACAAAACAGCTGGGTATGGCGGCACACACCTGTAATCTCAGCACTCAGGAAGCTGAGGCATAAGAATCACTGTGAGTCTGAGACCAGTCTGGGCTGCATATCAAGACCCTGCATCAAAAACACCAAAAAGAAGAAAAACAAACTGCAAGACATTGCTGAAAGATTTAAAAAACAACAATAACCAACAAACAAACAGGAAAACATCTCATGTTCATGGATTATAGGAACTTCTATTGGTTAAAATATCAATAATACTCTGTTAATCTACAGAGTCAATGCAATGTCTATCAAAATCCTCATTGTTTTTTCCTTCAGAGATAGAAAAATATATGAGCAAAACCCATAAAACTTCCAGCAAAATACACTGAAGGAAAGCGGAATGATATACCTGGTAACACTCTCTTGGTTATGACACCAACAGCATAGACAACAAAAGCAAATAGGGGCTGGGGATATAGCTCAGTGGAATAAGCACCTGCCTAGCAAGCGCAGGGACCTGAGTTTGATTCCCGGTACCGCAAAAAAAAAAAAAAAAAAGCAAATAGATGGGGATATATCAAACTGAAAAATTTCTGTCCATGAAAGGAAATAATCAATAGAGTGAAAAAGTAAAACATAAAGGGAAAACATATTTGCTAATCACATATGTAATTAAGGATTAATATCCAGACTATATCAAGAACTCTACAATTTAGTAACAGAAAATGATCTAACCTAAAATAGGCAACAGATTTCAAGGGTATTTTGCCTAAGAAGATATATAAATACCAAAACCACATGAAAAGATGCTCCATATCACAAATTTTTAAGAAAATGCTAATCGAAACTATGACAAAATGCCAACTCACACCCAGTAGGATGGTGATTTCAAAAAAAGAAAAGAAGTGTTGGCAAAGATGTGAAGAAATTTGTGCCTCTGCACATTTTTATGAGAATGTACAATGGTGCAGCCTCTATGAAAAAATATTACAGGATTGTATGGAACCACCATATATCCAGCAATTTTACTTCTGTTTTTGTTTTGTGTTTTTGCGGTATTGGGGATTGAACTCAGGACCCTGCGCTTGCTAGGCAAGCGCTTATTCCACTGAGCTATATCCCCAGCCGCAATTTTACTTCTGGACATGTCAAAAAATAATTGACATCAGGGTACTGATCATCATATACTCATGTTGATGGTAGCACTATTCACAATAGCCAAAATGTGGAAAAAACCCTAACAATTGATAGATCAATGGACAGATAAAATGAGGTTTATATACACACTTAAATAATATTATACATTTGGAAATGGGAATATTGCTAACATGTATGTATGTGCATGTATTATAACCTGAAAAGGAAGGAAATTTTGATATAATCTACAGTGTGGATAAGACTTGAACACATTGTGCTAAGTGAGAAAAGTTAATCACAAAAGGAGAAATGACCCCACTTACACAAGGAACCCAGGACAGCCAAACTCATAGAGAAAGTAGCATGGTGGTTAACATAGCCTGGGAGGAGGGAAGGAGAAATGGAGAGTTACTGTGTAAATGGATCCAACATTTTGGTTTGGAATGATGAAAAAGTTCTAAAGATGGATAATGGTACACAACATTAATGTGCTTAATGCCACCAAACTATACACTTAAAAGTGGTTAAAATAATAAATGTTATGTTATACATATTTTTACACAGTTTTTTAAAATTGGGAAAATAAGACTTCACATAACAAGAACATAATACTGGATAAAAGCTTGCTGCAGATAGGAATGAATATGTGCGGAATGTAGTCTATCTTTGTCTGCTTTGAGCTTCCATAGCAAAATAACATAAACTGAGTGCCATGGCTTGTATCTAGATGTTCCCCCAAAAAACCTCTCATGGCCATAGATGGGGCTTTTCAGAGGTGGCTGGACCTAGGGCATGTGATACTGGGATTAGCGGTATGATACTGGGATTAAGGGTGCATGATTACTAAATTAGTCCTCTGATTGGTTTAGCACAGTTCTGGGTATGGGTAATGGGAAAGTTGCCCCTAGGTTTGGGTGGTACTACCCCAAAGGCAGGTAGCCTGGAAAGGATAAAAGGGAGAGGCACACTTGATGCTTGCTGCTGCTTGCTGCCTGTGGCCGTCTGCCTCCTCCGCCACACCATGAACTCTTTCCCCTCTGTGATGCCCTTCTGCCATGCCACTGTGTTTTAGAGATAGCTGAATATAGATTGAAATATCTGAAACTGTGAGCTAAATAAACCTTTCCTCCCTTGACTTATGGGTGTGAGGTTTTTTGTTTCAGCAAGAGAAAAGTAATTGAGACACTGGGTAACATAATAAATAATTTATTCATTCATGACTCTGCAGACTAGTAAATCCAAGATTAAGGGCTGACATTTAGTAAGGGCCTTTTTGCTGTGTCATTCATGACAAAAGGCAAAAGGACCAGGGAAGGCAAAGTAGTAGGAAGCTTAGAAAAGTTCCTTTTATTAGGAACTCACTTCTATGATTACAGCATTAATCCATTTGTGAAGATAGGGCCACATGATTAAACACCCCTTAAATGGAGATCAAATTCCCAACACATGAACTTTGGGGAACGCACTCCAACTACAGCAGACTCTGAATAGAGCTCTAGGGATAAGGGAACCAGACAGAAATGAACAATAGCTATAGTAATAGTAAGTCAGGTTGAGGCTTTGTTAAATGCCTTGAATAGAGCATACCTCTTATGGTTTGGATATGGTTGGAGTGTGTACCCCAAAGTTTACATATCAGAGCCCTGGTCCCAGTGTGCTGATGTTGAGAGATGGTAAACCTGTAAGATATGGGGCCTACCGGGAGGTAATTAGGTCATCAGGGGCGTCACACTCAGAAGGATTAATATAATTCTCATGGGATCCCAGTTAGTTCCTGCAAGAGTGAGTTAAAAATAGTGCAGACCTGGACCTTGAATCTCTCTTTGGCTTTGTCTTCCTCTGTGATCTCTTTGGCACATCCTCCCCCACTGTGGTGCCACCCCCATGAGACTTGCACTGGGGACCAGCCAACGCCAGCACCGCACTCTTGAATCCAGGCTAGATATTTTGTTTACAGCAAGAGAAAAGGGGCTCATACAGTACTTATCCCCAGGGTGGAATTATTTGTTGCAGGAAGTGATATCAGAATTTGTTTGTTGTTGTTGTTGTTTATTTGAAAATGCTTTCAGAAAACCCAGAACTCACTGACTTCATGTCTTTATGTCTGAGATTCTACAAAATAAATGGCAGAGGATTATGTTAGAAAAACCAGCATCTGGGCTAGTTGTAGCGCTGTAATAAAGCACTTGCGTGGCTTGTGCGAAGCCCTTGGATCACTCCCCAGCGCAGCAACAAAACAAAACAAACAAACAAAACTGGGCCAGAGAGCAAATAGTGTGCAGAGGAAAAAGCATTCAAGTGCAGTGAACTCTACATGTTAGAGAAGAGAATGAGCCCACATGAAGAGCTGGATGAATTGTTCAAAATCTTCATGAAAGAGTTTGGAAACTACAGGGGATATGGAGGCCCAGAAGCGTATAACACTATTGCAGAAAAAATCATGGCAGAAGAAAGTCATTCAAGATCTGAAAAGCAAACACAGGATGTTAAAAATGCGCAAAGCTCAAGCAAGCTTAGGGTTTGAGCATAAACAGATGGCACAGGTACAGCCTCAGGGGAAGTGTTAGTTTAGTCTGTTGAGGACCATTCCAGCTGAAACAAAAGTGAGGACTAGGGAAACAGGCAGATTCCCAAGGTCCAGGGACAATTTCCAATGAATGCTGGTGATTAAGCAATTGGAATAGCTTTCCTTGCAGCACCTCTGCTGAATCCCAGGCCTGAGCAATTCTAGTACTGCAAGAGATGTACAGGCTAAAATTCTCTTGAGAGAATGTGGAGGCTGTAACATTGGACAGAGCACTGGGTGGCCAGGAACATATGGGGAAAGTGGAATTAAGAAGTTCAAAATCAGGCAGATGACCAATAAAGAAATCTCAGATAAAACATGGCAACTGCAAAAGGCTAGGAGTGTTTCAAATGCCAACCTCCAATGGAGGAGCCATTTTTCTTCTGTAGAGATTAAATGTATAATTCTCTGATTTGACTTTTGATGAGGTTATGGTGGCCAGGTAGCTGACTTAGAATGACTAGCTTTCTGGTAGGGCTGGAAACAAAAAGATTTCTCAACCTGTTCTCCCTCTCTAATATCCCACAGTCTCATCTCATAATCAGACATTTTTAGAGTAGGCTTTGTGTACCTAGAAATATCAAGACGTGGGCTGGGTAGGGGAGAACTTGGAATTACTTGAGTTTCCAAATATAGTTTGGTGAGACTGGCCCGGAACTCACAGGGGCAGGCAGCTGGGGGGTGGGGGGCGGCCCTGGAGTATGGTTGCAGTGTAGGAAGAGACTTGGCTGCAGTTGCCGGGGACCGATGGGAAACTACTGAAGTTCCTGTGGAACCAAAGTAGAAGTATGTAAGAACATAATGGATGGAGAGAAGAAAACCTGTGGAGGCTGTGAAAGCCCTGATGCTATGTATGTCAAATTCATATCTTCAGATGGTCATGAATTTATTGTAAAAAGAGAAAATGCACTCACATCAGGAACAATAAAAGCCATGTTGAGTGGCCCAGATCAGTCTGCTGAAAATGAAACCAATGAGGTCAGTTTTAGAAGGACCCCTTCACATGTGCTCTCGAAAGTCTTATGTATTCTACCTACAAGGTTTGCCACGCTGACAGCTCCACCGAGATTCCCGGATTTCCCATTGCACATGAGATAGCACTGGAGCTGCGGATGGTGCGAACTTCCTAGATTTTTTTTTCTTCCTAGATTGTTAATTATAATACATTGTTAGTTCTTCAGCATTAATACTTGTAGTTCAGTTAGTAGTTTTTCCATATATAGCATGTGGCGTGCATGTAATTGAACTATAAAGTTAATTGCAAAGCTGATTATTTTCCGTTCTTTGCATAGCAGAGTTGACGTTTCTTTGCCACATAAGCAAATCAAGGACGTTTTCACAAACAGAAATAAACAGATACGCCAATTCATAGGTGGTTTTGCCTTATCTTTTGGATGTAACTTTTAAAATTAGAACAATAACGATATAGCAAATGCTAAAATACAGGCATAAATGAACATGTTCTACAGGTAAATAATGGGGCTAAGTATTTTTGTCTTTTTTTAAAGTTCTGATCTTATAGGTGCTGATAAGTAACTACTTATGCAAATAATTACACGATAAACATTTATAGCTTAGTCAAAACATTTTATATAACTCTCAATGAATTTTTCTTAAATGTGTTTTTTAATAAACTGCAGTATTGTTTAAGTGTATTGTGTTTTGTTTATTGCTACAATTTAAGAACTGAATTTAGAAGCAATTTTGGAAGGTTACTAGTTACAACTTTGGGGGCTATAACTGTTTGCCAGTTGGTCAGCAAGTAAACTACATGACTTAGGAGTTCTGTGTATCTCCCCTTTTGGGCAACCCAAGGTGCTGTGTTCTCGTCTTACCATGAAGCTCCCTTTGTAATTTTCATTCTTCCCTTATGGTCCATTTTCAATATACTTCTGCTTGTTTAAATGTATATTAAGGGCTGGGGATATAGCTCAGTGGAATAAGCGCTTGCCTAGCAAGCGCAGGGTCCTGAGTTCGATCCCCAGTACTGCAAAAAAAAAAAAAGAATAAATGTATATTAAAACACTCACTATGAGCTTTACCTAAATCTTAAAAGCAGGCAATTCCAATCCTCCTCCACCCAACTAAAATATTATAAAATAGATAAATGTGGAACAATGCAGTGAAAATTTTATAATGTACTTAGATATAGTGCATGAATTATCTTCTAATAATTAAAATAAATTGCAATAAGTTCTGAAATCAAACTCATATGCAAGTCGTGCTGAATGTGGTGGCTCACTCCTGTAATCCCAGCATGCCAGAGGCTGAGGAGGATCTCGGTGAGTTCAAGGCCAGCCTGGGCTACATAAGCAAGCTCAAGGCCAGCTGGAACTACATAGCAAGACCCTGTCTTAAAAAGAACAACAAAACAAAACAACTACAAGAGAGTATCTTTACTTAGACAGGAAAAGATGCACTGGAGTTGAATTTAGTGTTGTCTCCGTCTTAGAACAGAGCTATTGTTAACACCTGTAAATTTAATCTTCAGCTTCTTTCTTACTACAATGAGCTTAAGCTGGTTGTGGTAGTGTTATGGTTGATACATTATGTCAGCTTGGGAAATCTAGAGGTTTAGCTGAGTGACTCAGGAGGAGGCTGGGGTGCTTACTTTGTACACATCCTAAGCCTGTGGAAGAGGAGGGCATGGAGACTGTGAGAGGTTCACGCCCCCTGGGTGGGGGTAGGCTGTTTACAGTATAAGGGAAGAGAAGAGGCTGCTTGCAGCCATTCTTCTCTTTTGCTCTGGTTGTTTTTGCTGTGCTCTGCTACCATGAAGTTTGTCCTCTGCCATGTGCCACTCTGCCTCTGAAGCGCCAAGTATGGACTGAAACCTCCACAAACTGTAAGCTAAATAGACCTTTCCTTTCTTCATTTTGGGTGTTGGGTATTTTGTCTCAGCAACTAGAGTAAAGTAACCAAGACAGGTAGCATACACAGAACTGTAACCTCAGCTATCTGGGGGATCACAAGTTCCAGTCCGGACAACTTTTTAAGACTCTCTCAAAACAGAAAATATACAGCAAAGGCTGAGAATAAAGCTCTGTAGTAGCGCACACCTGGTTTCGATCCCCAGTTCCACCCAAATCTCAAAACAACAAAAACTCCCTTAATTTAGGTCAGCTTTTTCTGTAAATAAAAAGAATTTCTTCTTAGAAAATCTAACACTTTTCAGTTAATTAAAAGCAGTTAAGTTGCGTACTTTTAGTCAGTTCTTAAGGCACTGACGTGTACCTCAGTGCAGAAGATTATCAAGTATAATAAAACACGATGGGGCTGGCAATGCTTCATGGCAGGCATAAAAAAAATAGTTTGCTACTTAGTAGCAAAAATATCAACTATAAACCTAAATGATGATTTCAAAAGAGGATAGCTAGAAATAGAGTTTAACTCTGACTAATTTTTGTAGGTTAGTTTATGTGTTGGATCCAGAAGTAACCTTAAATTTAGGACATTAAAACCGAAACAAAAGAGTAGGCAAACCTAATGCTTTGCAGCAAATAGCATGTTAATAACGTCTATTGATAGAAAGGCATGGAAAAAAAACTAAAGACAAGACAAATATAGTTTAGTATGGGACTGTGTGATGACACTCTTGTGACTCCTATTTACTCTCTGGAGGTTTTGAAAGGGAGGCAGGCACATTAGAATCTTGTTGCTGAGCAAATTCAGTGTTTGAGGTTTTGAACGAACAATACTCGTTCCGTCGGACACCAACAAGAGGCCCTCCGATGGAAGTGAACTTCCCTTTCTCAGTTTTTCTCTTTTTCTTTTTCTTTTTTTTGACACAGGGTCTTGTAATGAGGCCAGGCTGGCTCAGATGGCAGCCCTCCTGCCTCAGCCTCTCAGGTGCTGGGGTTACAGTCATGTAGCACCACACCAGGCTCTCAGCAGTTTCTTTTCTTTCTTTCTTTTTTTTTTTTTTTGGTACCAGGAATCAAACTCAGGACCTAGTGCTTGCCAGGCAGGCGCTTGTGCCACTGAACTATATCCCTGGCTCTCAGCAGTTTCTTGAACTTGGCTCCTCCTGGAGAAGCTCCTTCATCTATTGAGATTTTTTAAATCTGAAGACGTTATGCTGAATCACAGATAATCTTCCTGGTCTAGCAATAATAAGACAATTCGCTTTTCTAATCTCTTTCAAGATTACTCCTCAAGGACCATTAACAGAGAGCACGGATACACAGAGAATGAGAAACTTGTGCTGCACAGTGACAGGCCTAAGTAGCTGAGTCCTTATGAAAAAATTCAATTATGCTGAGAGCCTATAACTGGTAAGACTGGCAGTAATTATAGAATAATTTTGATTTTTAAAAATGTTTTTGTTTTTTGAGATAGGATTTCACTGTGTAGCCCAGGCCAGCCCATAGAAATATCAGTTATGGAAAACCCTCATTCCCCCACTACGTTGAAACTAACAATTGCTATAATTCTTAGACATAAAAAGAGTCACCACTGAACAAAGCTCATTAATGAAGAACAAGAGAGAATATATTTACCATTTTTCTGTTCCTACAACAAAAACACTTGAAGTTGGGTAATGCATAAAAGAAGTTTATTTAGCTCACAGTTTTGAAGGATGAAAGTTCAAACAGCATGACACCCACTCTGATAAAAGCCCCCCCCTCAGCTGCATTACATCATGGAGAATGGTCTTGTGAGGGGGGTACCTGTGACAGGGAGAAATAAGAAGGTAGATATGGGAGAGGGGCTAGACTTGCTCTTTTATCTTCTCTTGAAAATTCATGAAGGCCACAGAAAAAATATCAATTTCTTCTGAGGGAATCAGCCCCAATGACCCACTACTAGTCTCTGCTTAATAAACATTCTACCACCTGTTAATATCACTACATTAACACCATACTTCCAACACATGAACCCCTGCGAGACACACTTAAAATATAGCCAAACCATAGCAAAGAACTAACTTGCTCTGTAATTGTATACAAACCTGAAATAGACACCAGGCCTGATTGCTGCATTCACTATACCAGTATGTGGCTGTTTGGCTAAAGCCATACTCTGTAAACTCTATGTGCTCACGTTTGCAGCCTTGCTTCCTGCCAGAAATAGAGTGTTCATAGTCCTATAATTTGAGCTTCCCTAGACTCAGATTTAGCCTAGAGGTGAAAACCAAAGAGGTTCAAATTTTAGCCTGGAGGCTGCAAATCAAGGAATACGTATCAAAGTGACAGTAACGAACAATCCTCAGGCTTTATGCCCTGTTCAGTCTCTCTCCTCTCATTCAAGATGTCGCCATGGTAACTCACTTGTGCCTCCAAACAGCCACCATAGGCCCTGTGGGAAATTGGATTTCTGTTCCCAGTGCTTTACTTCCTCCCTGCAATAGAATGAAATATCCACAGCCTTTGCCATGTGACTTTTCAGGGTCACCCACTGAAGAACACAGAGTATAATTTCATGGATATTGGACTTGACTATATGATTTGTTTGACAATGAAATAGTAGTGGGTGTGATGTGAGCAGAGGTTTTTAATGCGCTTGCATGGTTTGGCTGGGTTTCTTGAACTTCTGCCATCAGCTTAGAGAAGCTACTGGTCCTGACATGAGAAATTTGTGGGTTGGCCTTGGCCAGAACTACAGCCTAAAGCAGAAACACCACAGCTTACTTAAACACCTACAGGTAAGATACATAAATTTGGCATGGATGTTGTAAGCCTCTGAATTGTAATATGTGTGTGTTTTAAGTAGCCTCATTGGAATAAATATGACCGACCCAGATACTATTTTTCTCCTCTGCAGTGTGCACTATGAAGCTCCCGTGGGGGCTGGGGATATAGCTCAGTGGAATAAGCGCCTGCCTAGCAGGCGCAGGGTCCTGAGTTCAATCCCCAGTACCGCCAAAGAAGCTCCTGTGTTGTTGTGGTTGTGTGTTTGTTCATTTGTTTGTTTGTTTGCTACAAGGTCTCCATATGCAGTTCAGGCTGGCTTTGAATTGACTCTGTGGCCCAGGCTGCCCTCGCACTTGTGGCAATTCTCCTGCCTCAGCCTCCCAAGTGCTGGGATTACAGGGATGCGCCACCACACCTGACTCCCACGTCAGTATGTTTAGATCTAAAATGTCCCCCAAATTCTCATGTGTTGGAAGAACATTAAATCCTGAGGGTTTTAGTCACTGAATGTGCCATTAGGAGGTGGGGCCTGGCTGGAGGGGTCATTGGGGGTGTGACCAGAAAGGTGCATGCTTATCCCCTCTCCTCTCTTCTTGCTCTGCTTCCTGGCCACCATGTGTCCAGTGTCTTTTCCTCCATAGTGCCTCTCACCATCCTGTTCCTGCCTTGGAGCCAGATGACCATGAACCTAAACTGTGAGCCAAAGTGAACCCTCCTCCTTTAAGGAGGCACGTGTTGGATATTTAGTCTCAGCAGTGAGAGTGGCTAAGACACAGGTCGTTCGAACAGTCACTGCTCACTAACATACACTGTGACTCACGCTGCACCGTGGTCTGCCCTGCCTGTGGGGACTGGGGTCCCACCTCGGTCTTCCTGTGCCATCTTCCGTATCTCTGAAGGTAGAGGCAAAGGACAGCTCCTGGGATTGCTGCTCAACTGAATCATCTTTATCCGACCTGGGCTAAACACTATAGGACCATAAAGTGGAGCCACTGTGCTGTTATTTATAGTGCTTAAGCTTGACTGATACCTTTTCATTGCAGTATGGGACCCCTCGCCTCAGGTAACGGATATGAGAGTGCTGCGTCTAAAGATCACTTGAGATTTCTGCACAGGGCTGTATTCAAACCCCAGCTCCTCACCGACCCAAATAACTATAGCCTAAGAATGAGCTCCCCGGGCCGGGGATATAGCTAAGCGGCACGGCGCCCGACTGGCAAGTGCAAGGTCAAGAGTTCGATTCCCAGTACCAAAAAACAAAAACAAAGAAAAAAGAATGAGTTCCCTTTCTGGGATGAGTTACTTTCCTTCTAGAATATCACTGGGAAGGTAAAGGTAAAGTCATCATTCTATAAAAGACAGTGGGTTTCATCCCCTGGGGCAAGGTGACAATCTCTGTACACCAAGCACCAGGCTCTTTTGAGAAGAATCCCTGGCATCCTGTGTGGAGATCCGCATGAGCTCCGTAATTTAAGCCTACACCTGGACTTTACCTAGGAAGTGGCTGGTAAGTAGTATTTTCACTTTTTTTTTTTTTTTTTTTTTTTTGCGGTACTGGGGATCGAACTCAGGACCCTGCGCTTGCTAGGCAAGCGCTTATTCCACTGAGCTATATCCCCAGCCCTATTTTCACTTTTCATTCTCTGGAGAAGATAATGTTATCAGAGTAGTCTTGGAAGGACCATTCATTAATTTATCCAACAAATGCTTATTCAACTATGGTGCAAAGTAACAGAGATAAAGTCTCTGCCCTCATGAAGCTAACATTCCTAAGAGAAGGAAGGGAAGGAAACAAAGTAACAGTACAAATACATAAATTTATCCTCCATTTTAAGTAGAGATAAATGCTATTTAAAAAAAAATAATGTAAATGTTGGAATGTGTAGAGTTCTTTTATATATGACAGAAAGAAGATATCTCTTAGAATACGTGGACACCCCAATCCAAGGGTCCACCTGGTCAAAGGCAAGGAACAAGCCATAAGAAGTTTTAATGAAGAAGACTTTGGAATAGAAAAAACAAATGTAAGCATCCTGAAGCTGGAGCAAAACACAAAGACCCTTGGGAAGGGCAGTGGCTGGAGGAGCGTAGACCAAAAAGTACAGAGATAGTGGGCTGCAGGGGCCTCACCCCTGTCTCTGCAACAGGCAAAGTCTCAGCTGAGGCTGCAACCCTGAACTGGAAGAGCTGGGTAATCATGGCTGAGCTGTAGTCAGGGACTCAGAGTGAGCTGACAATTCATGTTGTACATGATTTCACACAAATTCAACGGCCAGAATGTCATTTACAGTACATTGTGTGGGAGGAGGAAATTGTAGATGAATATTTCTTAGCATTTGAAATTTTCAATCCTGGTGTAGTGGCACAGGCCTGTAATCCCAGCACTTAGGAAGCTGAAGTAGGAGGATCATTGTGACTTCCAGACCTGCCTGGGCTACAAAGTGAGCTCAAGGCCAGTCTGAACTGCATAGCGAGACCCTGTCCAAAAAGGCAAAAAAAGAAAAAAAAAACTTCTGAAATTTTCAACCATCTTTTGGGTGCAACTTCTAAAATAAATCTTACACGGTTGCTAGGGTGGAGATGATCACCTGCAATCAAACTGTGTTAGCTGTATCATAAATGTTAATCATTTCATTTATGGAGAAGGTGAAGCTGACCCAAAAATACACCATATAGTGTAATGAGGCTCGCATGGTCCATCAAGGACACTGAAACCATCAATCCATGACAGTCCTTGATTGTCATCTCCACCTTCACCCACTTGCTCTCCTCCCACATTATTCTGAAGCAAATCTCAGACACAACATCATCACATCCATAAATATTTGAGTATGTGTCTCTAAACCTAGCTGTGAACAATTATTACACCTAAAATCTCTCTCTGTCCTTTTTTTTTTTTTTTTTTTTTTCGGGACCGGGGATCGAACTCAGGGCCCTAGTGCTCAGCGGCAAGCACTTAGCCCACTGAGCTGTACCTCCAGCCCTCTCTGTCCTTTTTGTTTCATTTGGTTTTTTTGAGACCAAGTCTCGCTATGTAGTTCAGGCTGGCCTCGAACTCGCGGCAGTCCTCCTCCCTCAGCTGTGGGGAAAGGACGGTGACTGCTAATGGATTAATTATAGATGGTCGGCTTATGATCCCCAGCTGAACTGAGTGAACATGGTGCTGGGATGGAAGGCCCGCTTGAAGACTGTTGCCACCAGCTGAGAGGCAGAAATGGAAAGGGATAGTGAACTCCTCCTGTTGGTTTTAGTTACGATCTTTGTTCTAATAGAAGGTGATTGAGATGCGTGACTGAGGCCGCTGCGGTCTAAGAGCATGTGGGCCCCCTGATCCCAGATTTCTGCTGTCTTATTTTTCTTGCCTCTTTTACTTTTCTTTTCATTCCCTGGCCACCTCATTCTCGGGACCTCTCACTGTAGATAGAACCAACACTCAGTCTCCCAAGTGCTGGGATTATGGGCATGCGCCACCACACCCAGTGCTAAAATAGCTCTTACTGGCATCAGTTGTTCTGTTGGTAGTCATATTTCTGATTGCTTCACAAATACTGTAAATTTTTCTTTCTTTGTGTTGTGTATTATTTTAATGGGGTCCAAATACTGTCTACAATACTCTGGTTTCTCTTCAGATAGTATAAATCTTTCGCCTTTTACAAATACTGTCTACACACTGCACATAGTTACTGTGTCACTTTAATCTCTTTTAATCATAGGTTCTCCCTCCACTTCTCTTTTATAACACAGTTTATCTGTTGAAGAAATCAGGTTATTTGCCCTGTATAATTTCTATGTTACAAAAAATAGGGTGTTTTCCCATTCCTCTCTCTCTCTCTCTCTCTCTGTCTCTCTGTCTCTCTCTCTCTCTCTCTCTCTCACACACACACACACACACACACACACACAGTCCACACAGAAGACTTTTGCAACCTCAAAAGATGAGGGATTTCTCCCCAACACAAGTAAGCAAGCAATGCTGCAGCAGCAGACACCAGCTGGTTGGATTCAAGTTCAATTCAATTCTGATGTGACCTGGAGGTAAAATCAGATCCCATAGGTTGCAGGCTCAGTCCTAAGACTGTTCCCCTCAGACTGTAGATGCCAGTCACAGGTACCAGGTTGCTTTTGACCAACCAACCGTTCATCAGGGCCACACAACCCCTCCTTTTGTTTGAGCAAATCACAGGTTTACTGTAAACTTACAGGAGTAGATCTGTTATATGGGGTCCAGTGGGGAGGTTGGGCAGACTGCAGCTAAGACTTGGGACTGTTATGCAAGGTCTTGGGGCCCTGGTAAGGAATAGATTCATATGGGCAAACAGAAGCACTGACCAATTTCAGTGAGACCAAAAGGATGGTATTGAAGAAGTCAGATGTGCATGCAAAATGGTTCAGGTTTGCTCGTTGCATCACTGTTCACAAAATGACACAAAAGCTCTCCCCGCCCTCATTCGCTCTGGCAGTTCACCTGCTGGTTTCGTTCTGATATGGGTATCTCCTGCCGTTTGGCTATTCCGGCTTGGATGCCCCTCCCTGCTGCTCGGGGCAGGCTGTTCTGGCCCGGGGACATCTCCTCACCCCAACCCACCCCTGCCAGAAAAAAGAACTTAAAGGCCCACTCTTTCCTCAGCTCGAGGGCTACCTTGTTCTGCTAGGTAGTCTGTTAGTCTGTCCCTCCCCCAATAAAGACTTCTCTCGTGTGAGAAGGTCTGGTCTGGTTCCGTGTGGGGTCTCAGTTTCTATCAGTGCCTACTTGGAGGTCACTAGGGTTATACCTTTGAAGGGTGCACTGGTTCGGGCTCCTTCCCTCTCTCCTTGGCTCTTACTCTTGCAGTCTGCTTCCAGGCAGGTGAACATCTCTCTGCCATGTCTTTCTGTCATGATGTTTGTGCCTCGGAGCCAGGCAGCCATAGATTAGAACCTCTGAAGCCAGGAGCCAAAATAACTCTTTCTTCTTTTAGGTTGTGTATATCAGGGATTCTGTCCCAGCAATGAAAAGCTGAGCAACACAAGCAGGCTGCTATCGCTCACTCCAAGGCTGCCAGCCCTGAGTGTGCATCAGATCAAGAAAGGGTTTCAGGGCTGGGGATATAGCTCAAACAAAAACCAAGAAAAAGTTTCAAAGCAGGTCCAGGCTATGATCCCAGATGCTCTTGCCACTGGGCCTTATGACTAAAGGATACATCAATTTGGAAGTTTCTACAGCACTATACACAGACCCTGGCAAGTCCCAAGGAGAAAATCAAGCACAAAGCTTCTATGATTTTAGAGTCAGATTCTTTCACTTGAGAAGGAGCTCCTAAGAGCTTTCTAGGCCCTGATGGAGACTGAACAACTGAGTGTGAACCCTGTATCAGTCCTTTTTTCTTTACTATAACAAAGGCTAGCTTTATTAAGAACGGTTTTATTTGGCAGACAGTCTAGAGATTTAAAGGCAAATGAACCAAAACTGGCTCCACTCTAGGGAGGACCTCCTGGTGGGTCGTGGACAGTGTTATAATTGCAGTAGCATCTGTGGGAGGAAGAGATCACATCTCAAAACCAGAAGGCAGAGAACAATTGAAGGTCAAGGTATAGGCTCCCTCCTATAACAACCTTTCTTGAACATTGTGTGTGTGTGTTACTGGGGCTTGAACCGAGCACATCAGACATAATAAGCAAGTACTCTATCATTGAGTTATATCCCCAGCTTTTACAACTTGCTTTCCTGAGAGCCCAAGAGGCCCACGAGAACTTCTTTAATCCTTTCCAAGGGCTTCTGCCCAATGACTTAAGCCTGCCCACTATTCCTTACTTTTTTTTTTAACTGGTGCTAGGGATTGAGCTCAAGGCCTTTGCACTAAACTACATCCCCAGCCCTTTTTTTTTTCAATTTTTATTTTGAGAACTTGTGATCCTCTTGCCTCAGCCTGCCAGGGTACTGGGATTCAAGACATGTGCCACCATGCTCAGGAAGGTCCTACTTCTTAAAGTTCCCATCTTCCAACATTACCACATGAGGATCAAGCTTCCAACCATGAACAATGAACAACTGGAATACATATTTAAACCATTTCTAAGCCAGGCCTGGTGGTGCACGCCTGTAGTCCCAGCACTTGGGAGGCTGAGGCAGGAGGATCACTGTGAGTTCAAGGCCAGCCTTAGCTACAAAGTGAGCTCAAGGCCAGCCTGAATGCCTGAACTACATAACGAGACCCTGTCACAAGAAGCAAAAAAAAAAAAAAAATTTCTAAACCATAACCAGCCCCAAGTTCTCATAGATATGAGAATGACCATTATGAATTGGTAGTATCTGATACACCAAGCCTTAGAATTAATATACACAGCAGCACTGCAAAATAGAAGTGAAAAGTAGTCGTGTATATGTGTATGTGTGCGTGTGTGCGTGGATGTGTGTGTGTGCATGAACATGCACACGCACATGTGAGTGCTGTGCCAGGCTGGCTGGAGCAGTCTAGAAGGTACCAATAAACTACTATAAACAGATAGGCCAGAATCCCACGGCACCTGCTTCTTGCACTCTCCTCTTCTGGTTATCATTGTAGCCTCATGGGGAATTCTCTATAATCAATTAATGAAAGAGGTACACAAGAAAGAATCAAGGGCCTGACACTGGTCAGTCCACATGGCTTGCTAGTCTGAGCTGAATTTAAACACATGCTGCCCTGTGTCTCTCTTAAGGGCCTCTTGCCACACAGTTTAAGGGTAGATTGGAGGAAGTGTGCCTTACGGTCTACTTTGTGTGTCAACATAGACTGAGTATGGATCTATACTGTAAATGAAGCATGGGTGGTATGTTAGCAGCTGATTAAGGACTAGGGAAGAGCAAGCTGAACAACTATAACAAAAAGGTCTCAGGAAAAAAAAAAACCAGTCTTTGGGAGAGGAATATGGATGGAACTTGCAGAAAGGTGACAGAAGGTGAGGATATTCACATCTTGTGTATCACAGTCCTCCCAACATAAAAATATGTAATCTCACTTTGCCAGTGTGGTTAAGTTTTGAGATAGGGAGATTATGCTGGATTATCCAGATGGTCCCAAGGACCCTGAAAAGAAGAACAGAGCAGTGTCAGAGTCAGGGATCAGAAGGTCCTGTGCTTCTGCCTTTGAAGGTGGAGGAAAAGGTCATACTTCCAAAACAATCCCTAAGAGCTGTTTGTTGGCGTCATTAGCTGGTCACAGGGACTCTCTATGAGGCAGAAGGATGCAGCTCTGCTGAAAATTTGATTTTAGCTCAGGAAGACTTCTTAACTGTGGAACTGTACAACAGTGTGGGCTGTTTTAAACCAGAGTTCTGTGGGGATTTGTTATAAAAGCAACAGGAAACTAATATACCAAATAAACGTCTACCAGAGGGTGCTCCCAGTAGAGAGAAGGGACAGCCCACTATCCCGGTGACAAGAGGACTCATGGTTGTTCACCATCTCTTATCCCAGCAACCCTAGTATAAGTTTCATGAACCCATGTACAAAGTGTGTACTTAAGGCCGGGCGTGATAGTGCATACCTGTAATCCCAGCACTTGGGAGGCTGAGGCGGGAGGATCATTGAGAGTTCGAGACCAACCTGGACTACAAAGTGAGCTCAAGGCCAGCTGAACTGCATAGCAAAACCTTGTCTCAAAAAGACCAAAAAAAAAAAAAAAAAAAGTGTGTACTTACTTATTTAATCCTCACTTCATACTTATGGGGTTAGTAGCAGTTAATACCCTGTTTTATACATGGGTAGGTCAGGGCACAGAGAGGCAAAGTAATTTATCCAAAGTCACATCATTTGGAAATAGTGGAACTAAGATTTGAACTAAGCTCACTGAGCTTTAGCATTTTACTGTCCAATACAGTCGCCACTAGCCAACTGTGGGCACTAAAATTAAATTGTTAGTTTCAGCCAGGCCTAATGCTGTAGCAGAAAATGCCCCCGCCCCGCCAGTATACTTCAGTTTCCTAGTTGCCTAGGTAATAATAGTTCCTGTTCCAGTTCCTGTTGCTTCTATCTCTTAGAAATGGCTGGTCAAGGGGCTGGGGATATAGCTCAGTGGAATAAGCGCCTGCCTAGCAAGCGCTGGGTCCTGAGTTCGATCCCCAGTACCGCAAAAAAAAAAAAAAGAAATGGCTGGTCACTGTGAGGCACAGTGTATAGACCAGTCCCCAAATGACAAGCCATTCTGCCTCTTTACTTCCTGCTTATCTTATATAAGCCCAAGACCATCAGAGATCAGGGTCTGATATTCTGGGAATGATCTCAATCAGTGTTCATCCATGTAAGTAAATCTGCCTCCAAATCCTGGGTGTCATTCAGTGTTTTTGCTTGCCATTGCAGTGGCACATGCCTGTAATCCCAGCACTCAGGAGGCTGAGGCAAGAAGAGTGCCAAGGGTGAGAGTCAGCCTAGGCTACGTAGTAAGTTCATGCCCAGCTTGAATGACATAGAGAGACCCTGCTTCAACACCCAAAATAAAGATATTAAAATAAAATTTTAGTTTCTGTCCCATCAGCCACATTTCAAGTGCTGAGTAGCCACATAGGACTGGAGATTGCCACATTAGGTGGCACAAATTTTCTTCCGTCTTTGAAGAAAGTTCCACTGGACAACATGGGCCCTAAAAGAACATGTTCTTTGGCTGCTCTCACTGATATAATTATCTCAGAGTAAGGCTAATGCTCTTCTCCAAACCTTTTTATTTTTCCATACATTTTGTTGTGGGACGTGCTGGGGATTGAACCCAAGGCTGCTATCTGTGCTAGCCAAACACTGTATCACCGAGTTATATCCTCAGCCCCTCCAAGCCTTTAAATAGTTATTGCTGTGGCTGCTCCAAGTCCTGGAGGTTCTTTAGACACCTAAGAATGTGTTACTGACACAATGAAACCCTTATAACACTGGTGTTGGGTGTTGAGACTTGACAGCGAACACTGAGTGCTGGATAGAATGTCAGGGAGCTGGGAGGACTAAAATAGGTTAGTCTCTGCTTAGTGCCAATTACCACATCAGGTGGTAGTTTGGGAAGGGAGAAGAAAATACCAAAGACATGTGTTATAAATCCATTGCCTTCAAGAAAGGAACATAGGACTAATTTCATCCCACAATATGCTAATGCCTACTATAATCTAGGCACAGCCATTGGCATTGAAAATGCAGTGACTGAACATAGTTTCTGATTCTGTGGAGCTTATGTTCTTTCCTGCGGGGGGAAGAGGAACATCAAGAAAGAAATGACAAGTCTGATGAGTATTAAAAATACAAAATGAGGGTCCAGGGATATAGCTCAGTGGCACAGTGCCTGCCTGGCAAGCTCGAGGTCATGAGTTCGATTCCCGGTACCCAAAAAAAGAGCAAAGTGTGGGATACCAAATAATTGGAGAGACAATAATGTAAATGCTCTAGGACTTTATAAGTGAAAAACAGCCATGTGCACTAAACCTGAAAACACAAAGGTGACTCTACTGACCCCCCCAGTAATAGGACAGGTTCTTACCTCAGACAAGTACAAATCTTTGGAGGGTTTTCAGTAAGATAGTGGTATGTTGGTCAGATGTGTATCAGGGAGGCACTGTGTCACAGAGGGTAGGCATTCTGGAGTCAGGCAGGCCTACTTTAACTGCTGCCTCTGCCACTTACTAGCTTTGTGAATTCAAAGCCAAATGGTATGATAATAATGGTACCTACCTCATAGGTTTTTATAAAAAAACAAATGATAATGCACTATAATGTACATAGTTATTGATATTACTGCTTTAAGACAATCTTAGATCCTGGTGGTGCATGCATGTAATCCTAGCTACTCAGCAGGTTGGGGCAGAAAGAGCAAAAGTTCAGCGTCAGCCTGGGCAGCTTCACCAGAGCCTTTCCCAAACAAAGTAAAAAGGGCTCGGAATGAAGCACCATGATAAATACTCCAGTGCCAAACAAAACAAAATTCAGATCCTTTGTTAATTGTGTGAAAGATGGGATGGAGACAATAACATCCTTAAGAGACTCTAACTAGTATACTATTAAAATACTCTAATACTGTGGAAAAGGTGAGCAAAGTTAGTTGTTATAAATAGGAAAAAAATTTTAGATACTTACAAAGTTAAAAAAAAAGTTGTCTCAGTAATTCCACTGTAGGTATATACTCAGAACTGAAAATGGATGCCCACACAAAAAACTGTGCATCAGTGGTCATAGTAGCATTATGCATAATAGCCAAATAATAGAGACAATATACATGTCTATTGATAAATGAGTGAATACATTAAATGTGGTATACATAAACAGTGAATTTGAATACACTACACTCAGTGAAGTAGGCAAGCACAAAAAGCCACACCTTGTGTAATTCAATTTATATGCCCGAAATAGACAAATCCACAGAGGTAGAAAGCACTTTTGGAAGGAGGTGGGAAATGAGCGACTGCTAATTGGCACGAGATTCATTGCTGGTTGATGAAAATGTTCTAAAATTAGTGGTGATAGATGCCCAACTTTGGGAAGGTACTACAAACCACTGAGTGAGCACTTCAAAAGGGTAAGTATCACGGAATATGAAACAGATCCTTATTTTAAAATTTAATTGAAAAAACTAGTTAGAACAGAATGACAGAGATCAGAGGTTATTTAAGGCAAAAGATGCTCTGCTCTCAAAGACTCTCAAAGATATTATGAATAACCATCTTTCTTGGTAGAAACAAAAAAGTTGCATGTGGGCAATGAGCAGACAATCACACTTACTAGTCTTTTTACAGCACCCGCTCTTCAACATGCCTGTTATGGAGAATGGGGCTGCTGTATCAAAACAACCAGCTTTTACTTTCTGGGGCACTTGACATATACACACATCTGTATCTCTGCTATGAAGATGCCCCAGCACGTCTCCAGAGTTTATTTGGAGGATTGGGCAGAGGCCAAGAATCTCTGGGGGACCCTTTTTGAATGTGATATGCTCCACGCGCTATCATCTATAACACACGTCAAAACAACTACAGAAGCCGGGCGTAGTGGCGCACAGCTGTAACCCCAGCACTCGGGAGGCTGAGGCGGGAGGATGGTTGCGAGTTTAAGATCAGCCTGTGCTACAAAGTGAGCTCAAGTCCAGCCTAAACTGCAGAGCCAGACCCTGCCTGTCTCAAAAAGACACGCACACAAAAAAACCTACAAAGCCAAAAGGCTATCTTGCCCAAATATTACCCTGGAATTCCTCTGAGAAACTATCATGCTTGATTTCACAAAGTGACTTCATAGTGGCCCTGCCCCTCCTGCAGCCATGGTCTTGAAGATGGGAGAATAACAACTGCATTGCAACAATAATAACATGTATTGTCCGCTTGTCACAGGCTGAGCAATGTTGCAAGAACCTTACGTATTAATTCATTTAATGACCACAACAACCATATGAAATACTATTTCCTCAAAACTCTGAGGCTCAGAGAGATTAAAAATTTGACCAAGGTCTGCACTATAAATGGTGCAGATAGGGTTTGAGCTTATAAAATGTGGCCCTGGCAGAAAAACGACCCTGTCATACAATCTCTTACTGAAATGACTTACGTCATCTTCTGTGCTAACCCTCTTTTTGTACCAGTGGGTTATCAAGGAAACGTTTTATATCCATGACTACCCCAGTGTCTGACCTGGGCCCATGGTTCTCAGTTTGTTCCTTAATTAATTCAAAGTCTTTTATGTCTCCACCCCTTTACCTACTATCTACTGGCCAAAAACTCAGGAAAGAACTTCAACTGGATTCTGGTGAATATTCTTTTAGTGCAGTACATCTCTTAGACCACATAGCTATGGCTCCAATCTAGCACAAGGCTACACTTCTTCACAATAAATATATCACTCTATGGGGTATTATGTCCAAATTTTCCCATTATTATTACTGACAGAATAACTCCATAGCCCAGATAGTATGACAGTAACTATAAGGGTAATAGGTTACCTCAGAAGGTCCATTGAACATTCCCCCTGATAACATAGCAGTACTACCAGGAAAGGTAGGGCATACCTGTAATCCCAGCTGACTCAAGAGGCTGAGGCAGGTGGATCGCTGTGAGTTCAAGGCCAGTCCAGGCTACAAAGTGAGTTCAAGTTCAGTTTGAACTGCATAATGAAACCCTATCTCAAAAAAGACAAAAAAAAACCCTAAGGTAACAGTACCAAATGTATGATGGACCAGGTGCTCAGGAGGGACTACATGGATGGCTTCCTTCTCAACACAGACTTACCCTATGTCCTTCCTAAAAACTTGAAAAGTACTTTCTAGGCATGTTCAGTGCTATGGAAATTATTAAGCATTGTGGTTTTCCTCCACTTAATGTTTATACCTTTTTTTTTTGGTCTTTTTGAGACAGGGTCTCGCTATGTGGTTCAGGCTGGCCATGAGCTCACTTTGTAGCCCAGACTGGCCTCGAACTCAGAACGATCCTCCTGCCTCAGCCTCCCAAGTGCTGAGATTAAAGGTGTGCTCCACCACGCCCAGCTGTTTATACCAATTAACCTTGTCTGCATTCTCAGCCTGAATTCTGTCACTCGCTCTCCAGAATCAGAGCACGTACATGGTGAAAGAGGTTCGAGATTTCTTTGAGCACTGTGGTTTGCTCTCTCCCCCTGGAGCAGTGTCAGGGGCATGATCTAGATAGGTCTTGGGAACCAGCCTAAAACTTCTAGAAAGCTCTGAGACCTTTCATCTGGCCAATCCTTGGTGTCTGTTTGATGAGGGGGAAGGTGGACACCATACCCTCACACTACAGAGGGCGTACAAATGGCAGATGCTCTGAGCACGCTCATTGTCCCAGCCTCCTCCTCCTCCTCCTCTTCCTTTACCTGGCTTCACCTTGATTTCATTCTAAGTCTGTTTGCCCCTAGGTTTTACCTCCATTTTTCATTTATATTTTTGTTCCTATGTGCTAGACTTGATCCACATAGCCTAACCACCAGCAATCCTCAAGGATTCAGTTCAGATTCACCCCACTGGTTCATTCTACTTAGCCAACATGGGGGAGGGGTGTTAAGATGGGCCTCTTCCAGTCTTCCTGCCACACCCCAGCAGCTGGAGTCCTGAACAAGACCGGGGCTTGGAGCCATACACGCTGGGCTACCTCATGTAGCCCTTAGGAGCCAGTCCACTCCCTGCCTTGGTCCTGCTGTTCTCCACGCGCCAGGCCCTCCTACCACCCACCTGTGCTGATGAGGTCCCGGAATGCCTGGAGTCTGAGCGTGTCTGAATCACCACCAGTGCTGGTGCCTCCTTTCCCTTTCTTTACGTATTAGCCCCAAATCAGTGATGGCCATGACACACCCTAGGAGAGGATCACAGCTCTGGTGACTTCCCTGCGCTCCCTCCCCTCCCTGGGCCTCCAAAGACAATGAAGTGACTGTACTTTGTTCCTTGCCTCTCCGATCTTCCATGCTACCCTGATCTATCCAGATTCCTCTCATTTTATGCCCTGGTGGGCTAGGTCTCCCTCTTCCCATCCTTTGGCCCATGTTCCAGTTGTGAGACGGGGCGGAGGCAGAAAAACAGCCCACACTCACATCTTGCTAGCAACAGCTAGGCACTGATCTAGAGTTTCACATCTCCAAAGAAGTTAAGCCCCACCAACAACCCCCGGTGTAGCTTCTACCTTTCCACCCTGATTTACAGAGAAGAGTACAACTGAGGCAGAGAAAAGTAGCAGAGATCCCACAGTAGTGAGGGACACAACTGGGATTTCAGTCTAGCTGGGACCAGGCATCACATTTACTCTTATTCACCTCCCTATAGTCCTCTCAGTACCGAGTAGCTAATATGATACCATTTCTGGGTAATTTATCCACATTTTAAGGACGTGGCCTTTCAGGATACCAGGCCTTGACTCCCAAGGTGTGACTGAAGGTAACATGGTGTACACAGTACAGTATTTTCAGAGAGGCCAGGGGCTGGCTTTCCTAGGCTACTGCCACCTTGTGGCTAACAGGACTGCCAGTTGACATTTTCCTATTTGCCTTCAGATGCTAACTAAGGTTCATAATTATTACCCTGAGGGGCTAGAGATCCTTGAACTGCCCTCTGAATCATCAAAGAAAGATTAAGCTGTGTACTGCGGGGTTTATTTTTTCCATAAGTACATATTGGGTTCCTATCACCACACAATATTGGCACCCTGCCCCCAGGAAGATAATGGTGTGAGGGAAGAAATATGTATCCATCAAAGAGCCACACAGTATGTTTAAGATTGCAGCTGTATGAAGGCAACAAAGGGCTGGCCACTGAGGATGGGGAAGGATGAGGGACGGCTGACTGAGTCGAGATCTTGAAGCACAGACGCTAGCCAGTTAGAGAGAGAACGTTCTAGGCAAGAAGAACAAGCAAAGCCCTATCGGGAGACCAGTGTAGTTAGAATGGAAAGAATGAGGAGGAAGAGGCTGAAAAGGCAGAGTCAGACCACCTAAACTCTTGCAGGCCGCATGGAAGAATGCTGCTTTACCTTAAATGGGATGGGAATCGCAGAGGGTTTGATCAGATTTGCATTTGGAACTTCTAGACATAAGGATGCCAGGTATCATAACCAACTGCCTCCAAACAGCTTCTTAGCTCCAGTTATTGGTACAGGAGATTGTACACTGCTGCCGCCATGTTGCCTACAAGGGGCACTGTGGGACATACACTCTTCTTGGGCAAAGGCACCTACTTTTTGGGTTGTAGGTGAATGATTCACATAGTACATTCACTTACTAGTTGGTTGAGTCAAAAAGATTCACAAGCTGGGTGTGGTGGTGCATGCCTGTAATCCCAGCACTCAGGAGGCTGAGGCAGGCCGGTTTCCATGAGTTTGAGGCCTGCCTGGGCTACACAGTGAATTCAAGGCCAGCCTGAACTACATAGCGAGATTCTGTCTCAAAAAAATACAGAAATCGAAAAAGATCGATTTATTCAAGCACCCAGATTTATTATTTTTAAATAAGTTACATAAATGCTACCTCAATTAACCCCCACCACAGTCTTGTGAGGGAGATGATATCGTTGTTCTTGTCTTACAGGTTCACAAAGGTCAAATAACATGTTCAGGCCATTCTACAACTAAGGGGAGGGGAGAGTCTTTTTAATTCCTGTCTTCTCCAAAACTCCTGCCTTAAACAAGCCCAAGGTAGGGGCAAGTTAAGACTCTTCTCACAGGCTGCATCTTTAAAGAGAGAGCTGTTGTAAACAATACTGTATGTACTGTACTGTATGAACCAAAGAGAACAAGCCAGCTTCCCTTTTCTAGTTACATGCTTGCTTATTAGGGTGCACCCACAGCACCACACCCTCTAAAGGTCCCGCATGCAGACTGGCATAAATTTGGCCTAAACAGTCTTTGTAGGCAGGTAATTAACACCTGCCTTTTCTCCCCCAGTTTTGTTCAAATACTCTCGTAATTATTAGGGCATTTTATGAAGGCAGTTAAGCCGGTGTCTTGAAGCTTCATTACTCAATGAAGGTAAAGGCAAAGTACCTTAAAAATGCTGTCCTAGTATCCTACTGTAGGAGATATTTTTTCCTAGCAACACATTCGAAGCACAAATATCTTTCCCCTGGGGAAATATCACTATTCTCAAAAGCAATCATGTTGGTTTTTCTCGAATGTTCTACATTTTCTCTTTTTAAAATGAGTAAGGGGACAAATCAGACAGGTTCTCACAACCTGTACTTTTGTAGGCGTTCTGGGGGTGTCGGGCTGACATTGTTTCTGCTCTGAAAGAAAGGTGAGATGAAGCCCTGACTTCCACTGGCGAGTTCTGATGCAGCTTTCAAACTTCTTTATAATGCTCATTATTTCACTTGGAGAGGAGATGAGTAGCAGGGAGACTGGGGGGTGGTGCGGAGACGCTGAAGTGGTAAAGAGAAGCACTTAGGCATTTTTGTGTTTTTTTTTTTGTTTTGCTTTTGTTTTTTTTTTAGCACTTAGGCATCTATGGGAGGCACGAAAGGGGTAAGGAGGGGGACAGTCTGCCAGAAGAGACTGCAGGGGAAGGGGAATGTTGAACACGAACTGCACACGCAGGCCGCTGGCACATGCAGTATCCTCGCTCCTAGGAGGCTAAGGCAAGAGGATTGAAAGTTTGAGCCACTCTGGACAATTTAGCGCCTTAGAGAGACACAGTCTCAAAACAAAAAGAAAATTAAAAAAGGCTGGGGATGTAGCATAATATGAGAGCCTGGGTTCAACACCAGGGAGGTAACAGGCATGTGGGGGTGATGGGGTGCTGGTGGTGGTGGCAGAAAGAGAACTAGAGAAGAAATGCCTGGAAGGGGTAAGAGTATTGTTCCATTGCGACCATAAGCTGTGTGTGGTGCCCAAGCCTGTATTGCCAGTATTGGGGAGGTGGAGGGGCTGCTGAGGCAGGAGGAGCTCCTGTAGTTTGAAGCCAGCCTGAATTAACAGTGAGACTCGTCTCTAAAAACCAAAAAACATTAAAAGAAAAAGAGGGAAAGACCTGCCATCCTTACCGATCACTTCTGTGTTTTGTTTGTTGGAGACAGAGTCTCTGTAATCCTGGGTAGCCTAGAACTCATTGCAGCAGTGTTGCCAAAAACTGGCAAACTTGCAGGCAATTCTCCCGCCTCAGCCTCCTGCCTGCTGGGATTACAGGCTTGCATCACCACACCCAGCATCAACCCTTGTTTTTGGAGACAGAGTCTACTATGTAGTTCAGACTGGCATTAAATTTTTGAACTGGTCTAACTGCGCAGTTTCAACACGACCTCCTTTGTTACTCTTAAATTTTCCCGCATTAGAGCCCTCCGCTCAGGTATCTGCCAGGCCAGGCCTTACCGTCAGGTTCCTACTCAAGTAGTCGCCTAACACGGGCAGCGCCCTTTACCTTATCTATCATCTTTGCCCTGGTTTATTCTCGAATCCACTCCGTAGCCTAGGCTGGCCTCACGACCCTCCTGCCTCAGCATCCCCAGCGCTGGGGTCACAGGCCACAGCGGCGGGCCTCTTTGCTCTATTCCTAAAGCTCCAATCGCCATCGGACAGACAGAAATGTCTGTTTCGGCTGTAGGGTGCCCACAGCCCCTCCTAAACGTAAATTCCACGTGAACGGGTACTTCGTTTTGCTCGCTCCCGTTTCCAGCACGCAGCGCCTGACACGTTACAAAGTGAAAACAGGCGGGAAGACGGGAGAGGGGCGGCGGGCCGGGTCTGGGGCGCCCTTCGGTCCTTCGCAGTTTCCGCCCCTTTCATCCTCTCCTCCTTTCTCCTTCCTACCGCAGAGGCGGTGGAGGGGTCAGCGGGTGCGGGAAACGCGGCAGAGCCCTAATTCGTCCAGGGGATGGCAGGAGGATGGAAACGCACGTAACAAATGCACACACAGAAGTGAAAGAAAAGAGCGAAAAGTAACAGGAGTGAAGTAGGCGAGAGCCAACAGACGTCACTCCTGGTCACGCTCCACGACCGACTTCCCGCAGAGGAGCGAGGCGCCGCTCGCCCACTCCGCCACTGCCCCCGGGCCCGCCACCTCCGAGCGGCCGGCCCGCGCTCGCGAGGGCGCCGGGACCCAGCCCCGCGCAGCACCCTCACCGACCGGACCGCCCCCGCCCGCGCCCGCGGGGGAGGCGAGGGCGGCGGGGACTACAGCTCCCAGGATGCCGCGCGCAGGCGCGTCTGCGCAGTGCTGCCGGAGGCGGCGGTCTGTTCTCTGCCGAGGAGGAGCAGGGCAGAGGAGGGAGGCAGCGGGTGAGAGTTCAGAGTTCAGCAGCAGAAGCCCGAGCCCATGATTCCCATATGCCCTGTAGTTTCTTTCACCTATGGTGAGTCTAATGTGGCCCGCAAGGCCTGGCCCTGCCCTTCCTTGGCCCGGGGCGGCGGGGCGGCGCGGGGGTTGGGGCCGGCCCGGGCAGGAGGCGGCGGCCGCCTCCCGGGCGCGCAGCGAGTGCGGGAGTGCGGGCGGGAGGCGTACGGCGGCGCGGCCGCGGCCGGGCGGCTTCTCACGGTGCCTCTCTCTCTCCCCTGCCCTCCCTCGGCGTCCCGGTCCCTCCGCGTCTCTCCTCCCGCCATGGGACCCGACTCTCCGTGCCCGCCGCAGTGCCCAGCCGGCTGGGGGAAGATGCCAAAATGGCGACCGGCAACTACTTTGGATTCACCCACAGCGGGGCGGCGGCGGCGGCGGCTGCGGCCCAGTACAGGTAACGGCTCCTCGCTTCCTTCCTACCCCCTTCGCCCCCGGCCGGGATCCCGCCGACGCGACGCCCCCGCGCCGGCCCCCGCCCGGCGGCCCCGAGCCCGGCGCGCGGCCTCCCCTGCACGCCCCGCCCTACTCCGCCTGGCCCGGCCGGGCCGCGGCGGGGAGCGGCCCCTGGGGCGCGGAGGGGGAGGCCGCGCTGCGGGGACGTGGAGGGCGCAGGGGCCTCAGGCGGCCCCGGAGCTAAGATGGCCTCCCGCGGGCTCGGAGCGGAGCCCCCGCCCCGCCGGCCCCCGCCCGCGAGCGCCCGGGACGCGGACGCGGGATGCAGAGCGGAGAGCGGGCGTCCGCGGGCGGTACCGAGGGCCGGGCCACCGCTCTGCCTCTGCGCGCCCCCGCCCGCAGCCCCGATCCCAGACGCTGACGCGCGAACGTGTGTTGTCGTCGCGATGCCTTCTCCCCGGCCCTGGGCCCCTGCCCGCCCCCGAGAGTTATGCCGAACCACTGCCGGCGTCGCCAAGTTCGCCGGCTCCCTTTAGCGTTCCCTGCAAGGAGAGACGTTCACGCCACCAACCACCTGTGAATTGTGTGGTTGTTAGACTGGAAAAGATGCGCGAAGTTTCCGGTGCAGATGAAATGAGTCGACGGCCTGGTTGTAGCTGTTGAGTTTAGGCCCTAGGTGGGCAAAGCTGCTGGGAGTCTCTCTCCTCTGGGGAAAAGAAAGTGCAAATAAGGTTGTACTGAGTCACTGTAATGCATTAGATGGAATCTCTACCGTAAGGGAAGCTGTCAGTTCTCAGTTATCTGTCGTTCTTTGTACATTTTAACCAAAGACAAAAGTGCACCAAACTGGATGCTTTGTTGTTACTTTTGGGTCAGTCTGAGACAGTCTCTTGATGCAGACCATAAACACAATAATGGGCTGCATGCATATGTGTTAGATTCGTTAGCTTTTCGTTAAACCCAGCTAGTCTTTTTTTTCCCATCTTAATGACCTTAGGAGGCAGGTTGTGTAATGGAAAAGGCACCACTGGGAGTCAGAAGACTTGGACAGCAGTCTCCTTTGCTCTTAATATGATGGTTTTGACATAACATTTGCACGTTTTCATTTTCCTCACCTGTAAGATAGTGGGCTCACAGTGTTTTTGAACTGAAACTTTCTGTGAGACTTGCAGGTGTTTTATGGCACCCTAAGATGCCATTTATAAGATTCACCATTATTTTCCGTACCACTGGGGGAAGATGCTGCCAATTAAAATAGGACACAGTGGTTAAGACCCCAGTTACTTTTAGGAGATGTTAAAATGTATAAGTGCGTGTTATGTGGGTGAAGTTGGTACTTTACTAATGGTTGAATGCTTACACCTTATGTGGCATTTTAAGTCTCTGGAGGTCTATTAAAAAGGGATGGAAATGACAGTGTTGCGGTGAAACCTTAGGGCTTTTCAGACATTAACACGTCCTTACAAGTTGTGATAATTAATGAAGTTTCAGCTACTTTTGATAAAAGCTTTTAAAGTTAGTAATGTTTCTAGAAACAAAATAAAATCAAACCATTTTCTTTTTCTGGGAAACGAGATAGCATTTGTGCCATGAATCTACTGCTAGCAAATACTGGGTGCTAGAAAATGTTATATTTAATCATTGAAAATTTTATTTCTCTTACACAATATTTTTGTTTTCTTAGTGTCAACTGAATGATACATTTGGATTATTAGCTGTTTATTTGCTGAAGAGTGATGAGTTTGTCGTTTGTTGTGGTTCTGAAATATTTTTTTTCTAAATGCAGATCTAGGAGAGGAAGTGTCAGTTTAAAGATGTTTAACGTTTTGGTAACATATTTATGCATTTATGGTTTTACCTCAATGTGGGAAATTTACAGAATTATTGTACCTAAGGTTGCAGTTCTGAAATATTTTTTTCTAAGTGTACAGTTAAAAGTAAAGGAGGATTTCATGGCATGCCTGAAGCCCTGGTTTGATCCTTGGTAACAAAGAAGTATCAGATTACAGATACTTGAATTTTTGTCGTTGTCGTCATCTTTAAGATGTTGTTAAGATACTGTGCTAATAAAGAATAAGAACTGAAAAGAAAAAAAGATACTGAGACATAGGTAGTTTCATTGTTGTTGTTTGTTTGTTTTTGGTACCAGGGATCAGATTCAAGACCTCAGGCTTGCTTGGCAGGCTATGTCGCTGAAGTATGTGTAGGGAACTATTGCAAAATCCTGTACCTAATATTTTGGGAAATTTTTGGTTTTTTTTGTCATTGTCATCATCTTTGTTTTGTTTATTTATTCAGTCTTTTTGAGACAGGGTCCCACAGTTCAGGCTGGCCTTGAGCTCACTTTGTTGCTCAGGCTGGTCTCGAACTCCCAAAGATCTGCCTCAGCCTCCCGAGTGCTGGGGTTACAGGCATGCTCCAGCACACCTGGCCGTCCTCATCTTTGAGACCGGATTTTTTTGGCAGTTGAGGCACATTTGAACTCACTTTGTAACCCAGGCTGGCCTTGAACTCGCAGGGATCCTCCTGCCTAAGCCTCTGTGGGGATTACAGGCGTGCACTACTATGCCTGGTTTTATTTTGGGAGTCTTGAATGTCAACTGTAACAATAATTAAATTACTGAACTGATTATTACCTGTATTTCTAATGAGAGACTAGTCTTTTGATACCATTTATTTATGCATATATCACCAAAACTAATAGGGTACTTACATGTAAGTGGTACTGTACGTAAAAGTTGTTTGTATTTAAGAGTAAGAAATTAGACCCAATAATACTGATACTTTGGCCAATGAAGTTGAATAAATAACATTAATAACCAAAGCATATGGAAAAAAATGGCAGTGATGTTGCCAGTTTTATTCTGCCTGAAACAGTCACAATAGAACTTTTGAAGTTGGAAACAAAAGCCTAATTAATTTACTAATTTTGTTTTTTATTATGAAAGATCTCTAAGGTTTTTTTTTTTAAGTATGTAATGTAGAAGATATGGTTTCACTTGTCATTAGATGTAAATAATTGAAAGTAAACATCTTAAAGCTTAAATTTAAATCGAGTTCTGGTTTTTTCCTTCTTGTTCTATTTTGAAACAGTCTATAGTTCAGGCTGGCCTTGAACTCAATGTATAGCCCAGGCTGGCCTTGAACTAACTGTGACCCTCTTGCCTCAGCCTCTTGGGTGCTGGGATTACAGGTATGTGCCACCATACCCAGCCAGTTTTGTTCTTTTAATTACAGTTATGTTTGATCAGATTCGCTTTTGGCTTCCTTTTTGGTACTGGAGATTGAACCTCATGCTGGCCTTGAACTTTGTAGCCCAGGCTGCCCTTAAATTCACAACAATCCTCCTGCCTTAGCCTCCCCAGTGCTGGGATTACAGGTGTGCACCACCACGCCCAGCTTTTTGCCATTTTTGTGTCTAGTGTTAATTGATTGAGAGTTTAAAAGGTATACAAAATAATTACCTCTGTCTTATCAAGGTTGGAGTGCATTTTAACTGCTTATGATTATTTAAATTAAGGATTTGCTTATCCAAAGAAGGCTACTCTAATGATTTTGAGATGTCTTGAGGACATGTGTTCCTAAATGATAAATATCTTATCATTTGCTATAATTTGGAGAGGCTAATAATTACCCTAGGTAGGCTGGTTAGCCAGTGAGCTTTTTTTTCTCTTTCTTTAATACTTTTTAACGGAATGTAAAGAATAGTATGTCTTGAAGAAAAATAAAAGTAACACCATTAAGGTAGAAGAGATTAATCACTAACTGAGAAGGTTAAAAAAAAAAAACCAGGTGAACAGGTTTTTTTAATTTTATTTATTTATTTATTTTGAACAGGTTTTTTTAAACAGACCATGGTGATGGAAATTTACTGCCAATATAAAAAGTTTTTCCATTCTAATTATATCAGCTCTTCATTGTTGAATAGGAGATCCTAGAAAGTATATTGCATGAATGAGTTTGAAGTAATAAGAAACTAGCTTTCCAAAAAGTTAGTTGCTGTTATACTTAGTATGTTTCCTGTATATGTTCTTAATAGCTTTAAGAGTAATTTGAAAGGGCTAGGATGTAGCTTGGTGGTAGGGCACTTGCCTAGCGTGCTTAATGGAAGTTCAGTCTCCAGCACTGGGGGAAAAAATTAAGGTGGGCCAGAATATAGAATGTTGAGGTGTATGTTTTTATAAACTGCCTGGTATTGTACTATATATAATGAAAAGGGCATGAATTTTGGAGCTAGTCAGACTTGCATTTGAATCTCTGCTCCTTTACTTGCTTAGCCTACCCTCTCTTGAAATCTAACTTGCCTTGAGGTAAAGATTGAATTGAAAACTTCTAGTATCTCCTGGTTTTCAGTAAATACTCTTACCAGTGCTATAGGATTTCCTCCAAAGAGTAGATGTGAACAATCACTACTGTTAAGGGTTTAAAAAGAACTCCACAATTGCTGTCTACTGTGTACAGTACTTAATATGTGGAGAGCTACATAATCTCAACAGTAAAATATTTAAGAGTAGGTTGTTGTATCAATTGGTAAATCTCGATTTCAATTTAATAGGGAAGAAAGGAAAGTTCTTACGTAGACAGTTGGATTAGAATGTGTAACTGCTTAAATAGAGGTAGTTGTTTTCAAAATAAAGATGTACAAATGTGCCATCAAGTTAATCAGAAGGCAGTCCTTGGGCTTAACCATTACCAATCCAATTATTTAAATACAGGATGACCAAACTTGCTGTTTTTTCCATTAATTTTTATAATACAACAGGAAATGTAAAAATGACAATATTATCAAATTCAGTAAATTTATGTGTATGGTATATCCTAAATTATTGGATACAATGCAGTGTTACAGTCTGGACAATAGTATCTGGTCTTGTTCTGAATTCCTTTTGCGTACTCTGGTTTCTCTTCAGATTGTATAGATCTTGCACCTTTTACTGAATTCTTTTTGCATTCTTGTCTTTCTTTGAACAACACACTTTACTGTGTTGTGTTAGCCTTTCCTTTTTGTCTGTGGGTGGTATAATTTTAGGAAAATGTCCACCCACTAAGCATAATGGTAAAGACATTGGTGATGGATGTCTTAGTTGGCATTTTGCTCTCCTGTATTTTTCAATTATTTGGTCTTTTAGACCTTCTCTAAATCGTAGTGACTTTTTGAGCCCCTTCATTTTGAATAAATAATAAAAGAGTTCCTTACTGCTTGGTCCAGAAAGTGCATAAATATTTTATAATGGTATTTTTTTCACTTTTTGATGATAGGATAGCTTGTTAGATATTGGTCAACTCTGTCAATACCACCCTTAGAATTATTATAATCATTGACCACTATTAGAACTCTTGCTGGGCTTGGGGACGCATGTCTGTAATCCCAGAACTCTGGGAGGCTGAGGCAGGAGGATCCTTGCGCGTTTGAGACCAGCCTGGGCTACAAAAGTGAGCTTAAGGCCAGTCTGAACTTCATAGCAAGACCCTGTCTCAAAAGACCAAAAAAAAAAGAGTATTATAGACTTCTTTAGTTTTGGTTCTTCTTTCAAGTTGTATTCTTTCTGTATTATGAATAGTTGACAAGAAGATGTCCTTCTTTTGTCTATTTCATTACAGACTTTTCCTCTGTGATGTGCTAACCTTTTTCAGTTTTTTCTTTATGGATCTTTTAGCACTTCCTATTCAGTCTTAGTGTTCCAAATGTATCTGTTTTGTATTACAAAAAAAATCACTGAGTTCTGAAGAAGTACATAAATGTATCTAATATATTAGACATAAGTATTTTAATATACTTAAGATAGTAAACATAAGTATATCTAATATACTTACAATATGCATTTTTATAGATTGTAGCACAAAATTACAGATTTTTTTCGCAAGTAAACAAATTAAAAATAAAATAAAAACCGAATATAAAATAAGCAGAACTTACTATTGGATTTCACTAGAAGCAAACATCAAAAGTGAATACAACATTCTAAATAAAAGAGTGTGCAAGCTGTGCATGGTGACATGTATCTATAATCTCTCCTGAGGCTGAAGCAGGAGGATTACAGCAAGTTTGAGGCTAGCTTGTGAATAGTAAAAGGTCAGCCTGAACTACACAGTGAGACCATGTCTCAAAAAACATGCATACAAAACAGACATGCAAGTGTACCTTGTGCGAACAAGAATTGACTGGTTGAGCCGGGCATGGTGGCACATGCCTGTAATCCCAGCACCCCGGTGGCTGAGGCAGGAGGATCATTGGAAGTTCAAGACCAGCCTGGGCTACAAAGTGAGCTCAAGGCTAGTCTGAACTGCATAGTGAGACCCTGTCTCAAAAAGACCAAAAAAAGAAAAATCAACTAGTTGAAATGACACCTGCCTGCCCATGCAACATTGTGTATAGTCAGTATAAAATGAATGCACTGCCCAGGTGACTCTACGGTAAACTGTTAAGTGGTTTTAAAATATGTAGTGCTTAGCAAAATGTTAGAATTAAATACATCTTGAATTCTGTTATCTACTGTGCTTGCCCATAAATTGACCTTGACATCGCTATCACCACATAGGATTAGAATACAATTTTCTGATTGTGGCATTTCTTAATGTTTCATAAAAGCCATGTATGACTTGTATTATAGTTCATACAAAAATCAATGAATGAATTACAGAGCTTTCTTTGGTATTTTATGTGCTCTGTATATTAAAAGACATCTCTAGGGCTGAGGGTTTAGTGCATTGGCAGAGTGCTTACCTGGCATGCATCAAACCCAGGGTTTGTTCCCCAGCATGGGGATGAATGTGTGTAATTTGTATAGTGTCTCCTCTCAAGGGTTTTACACTTTTAAGGCATGAGAACATAAGGGTGGGAACAAATATATGTAGAAGTAACTACGCTGTGATAATGAATCCTCAGTTTTAATGAAATGCTTAAATGAGAAATTGGAAAGTTCTGATCTGAAGTTTGAGAAGATGTCATAGCCTTTATTTTTATTTATTTATTTATTTTGTCTTTTTGAGACAGGGTCTCACTATGCAGTTCAGGCTGGCCTTGAGCTCACTGTAGCCCAGGCTGGTCTCAAACGCGCAACAATCCTGCCTCAGCCTCCAGAGTCTTTAATTCTGTGTGCTAAGTCAAACAGGAATGTGAAAATGTGCATGTGTTTGAAACTAGTTGGGCTCTGAAGATAGGCTACCCAAGCTGTGTCTGACCTGTCATATGACCTTGGACAGATAGTCTCCTGGTATTAATTTCTTTATAAGTTGGAAATAATATTCTTGCCTCATGAGATTGATGTTTTTAAAACATTTGTATAAAAAGAAAGCTGCATCTATACTAGGAGGATAGCTTTTTAAAGTGTTGTAAAATGAGCACACCTGTGTACAGTAAATCTACATCCAAATTAAATAAAATAGAACATTATTAGCATCTCAGAAGGTCTCTACATTCTTTCATTGTATTGTTTTGAGGACTCAGTATTATTTGTAAAGTGCTCAGAACACTAACTGACATATTCCCATCATGTTAACCATTATTCCAGTAAGTACCTGGAAATGGCACTCAGAAAGGGATACGGGTTGGCAAGTATAAACTTGGATATCATTCATATGGGTGGAGATTCACTTGTAGAACTGTTAAATGTTAGTGAAATGACAACACAGGGCTTAGCATATATCAAGCATGTAGTAATCATGTTTTGAATTAATGAAAGAAAAATAAAGAGTTGTGTGACAAACTTGAAAAGCATCTGTGTTTAAGGTAAGGCCAGAGAAAGAAACAAATAACTGGTGAAGAACATTCCAGAAAATGGAGTTGAAAACATGATTTGTTTTTGTTAAGTGAAACAATGAGAAAGCCTTTTAAACAATAACCATATAAACCAGGCCAAAGTATTTCATGTTTTATGAAGATGGCCTTGTAGCATCTTTCATTTCCACTACCCTGCTCAACTACACTATTTTTACCATAATGAGCTTTTTAAAATATAAATTTAGTCCTAATGCTTTTCATCTTGTTACTCTTAGAATATCTAGTTATCCTAGCTTTTTTTTTTTTTTTTTGAGACAGGCTCTCCCTATGCAGTTCAGGCTGGCCTTGAGCTCACTTTGTAGCCCCGGCTGGTCTCAAACTTGCAACAATCCTCCTGCCTTAGCCTCCCAAGTGCTGGGATTACAGGCATGCACCACCATGCCTGGCATCCTAGCTTTTTTTAAAAAAGGAGTAATCCCTTAATGACATGAAATCCACGTACTTCTGAAAATATTCCTAGTAAGTTTGTTAAAAACCAATGATTATAGTGACGCACACCTGTAATCCCATCACTCAGAAGGCCAAGGCCAGTTTGAACTACAGCAAAGACCCTGTCTCCAAAAAAACAAAGTTAAAAACCGAATTGGCTATTTTTCATTCTTTGTTCTTAGTGTGACTGTTCATAGTGTTCCCTGAAGCAACATTAATATGTTTGAGAAATGATTAATTTTTTTTCCCTTAATAGTTATAGAGTACTTTGTTTGAATTAATTTTTGGTATCAGTTTTTATTGTACCCAGTAGTTTGTGAGATCTTTTGGGGGGGGCGGTTCTTATGATTTACATATAGTTACAGGAACTTCATCTGAAATTTGAGGGCTGTTACATTTATATGTACTAGTTCTTATATAATTTTTAATATATAGATTTTATATGTTTTAGGTTTTTTAACCCTACAACTAATTATTGAAGTTATTTTATATAGTCAGTTATTATGTAACTTTACTTTTATGTTTACCACTTTTTCCTTAACATTCATTTATCCTGAAATCATTGATATTCTTGCTAAAGTAAATCTTTTGGAACTTCCATTAGTGTAAATGTAAGAGTAGCTGGGGTTTTTTTTTTCCTCCTCAATCTCAAAATGTACTTCACTTGCCCTCAACCTTGAGGATATGTGAGTCACTATAGGCAGTATTTTCCTCTGGCTGCCTACTACAAGAGTTTCTCTTTACTATTTTTCACTGAGGTGTATACTGGTACGAACTCCATTTTAGTCAGTCCTACTCGGGGTTTTTTGGGGCTTCTGAACCTGAAGATTGTTAACTTTCATTATTTTGGGAAATCCCTTTTATTTTTATTTTATCTCTGTTTTTTTGAGACAGGGTTTTACTATGTAGTCCATGCTGGCCTTGAATTCGCCATGCAGCCAAGGGTGGCCTCGAACTGGTAGCAATCCCCCTGTTCAGCCTCCCAAGTGTTGGGATTATAGGCATGCATCACCGCAGCCAGTTTAGTTCACTAACTTTTTGTCATTAATGTCCGATCATTTATGTAATATTTTTTTATTTTCTGGTTTAATTTTTTCTGTGCTATTTCATTTTTGGAAGTTCTGCTTCACTCTTTTAAAAGTTCATCTAATTATTGTTGATTGATTTCTTTTTCCCCGATCTCAGTCTCCTTAAATTTACTGATCTTTTGTACTGAATAATTGTATAATACCTGTACTTCTTTCAAAAATTGGTTTTTCCTGCACATTTTTACATTAGCTTGCTTCTTTATGGTGTTTGTTGAGTTTTATTTTTTTAATCAAGGTTTTCAGCATTTGTGGATAAATACATATTTTGTGCCACCCTAGAGCTGTGAAACTAGAGTTGTACTAAATTTCTTGTGTCAGCCTAGGGTTGTGTTAAACTTCCTGATGTAAATCCTAGTCAGAGCTCAAGCCTAGATGAGGCCTATTTTGTGGTAAAAGGCAGCCGCCTTCTTTTTATCCATAACCAAGGTTGAAATAGGAACTTTGCTTACAGTTTTCTCTTAAAGATGATAGAAAGCTCTTTTGTTACTAGCTCATGAAAGGTATTTATAGAAATGTGCAGCTCAGCTGTTACTCAACATTGTTTAATTCAGCTCACTTTTTTTTTTTAGTAGTAAAATTCTCTTGAAGGAAATAGTACATTGATTCACATTCTGTACTTAATGTTCCTTACCTCACAGAGCAAGAGCAGTTTGCACACCTGCTGCCTTATCTGTTTTAGACTTCTGGCGATCATCAGATGTCTCTAGAAAACTTAGCGAGTAATTACTCTCGTGGCTGTTAGCTTCAGGATTTCTTCTGTCTAGCCTGTTCAGTCATTTAACTAAGATACGATTTTTAAAATATTGTCTCCATTTTTCGGAGATTTTTAGTTTTTAAGTTTATTTAACTGAATACTAAATATTCATTTGTTTTTGATACTTATGAAATCAATCCCCAGTACCACCACAAAAAAAAACAATGATACTTACGAAAAATTGTCTTAAATAGCAGTAATTAACTTGGAATGAGGTAGTACTCTAGATTTGTCATAAAAATTATCTTGATCATTTTTAAGAATATAGTTCAGTAGTATTAAGTATATTCACATTGTTGTGAAACACTTTTCCAGACATTTCTCATCCTGCTAATCTGAAGCTATACCTCCTTTTTCCCCATTGTCTGGTAACCTCCACTCTATGTTTCTAGGAATTTTAGGACTCTAAATGTCTCATATAAGTTTTAATGCAGTATTTGTTTTGTAACTGTTTCACTTAACATATAATGTTCTTTTTATATTTTTAAACATACAGTGTTCTTAAGGTTCATCCATGTTCTCTACCTATGACAGAATTTCCTTTTTGAGGCTTTTTGAACCTTTGTATGTATATACTGCAGTTAATTTTTTTTATTTTCTATTGGTAGATATTTGGGTTTCTTCCATCTTTTGGCTCTTGTGATAACGCTGAGTGTGCAAATATCTCTTACACTGGGCTTTTATGTCTCTTGGACATATGCTCAAATATGAGATTGCTAGGTCATATGATAGTTCTATAAACCTCTATACTGTTGTTCTTCCATAGCATTTTATAATCCCAACAGCAGTACACAATAATTCCCACGTCTCAAGCACTTGTTTTGTTTTTATAGTGGCCATTATAATAGATGAGATGACAGTTCATTTATTCTGGTTTGCATTTCACTGAGTAGTGGTTTTGAGCATATTTTCAAATGTTCTTGAACCACTTATATGTATATCATCTTTAGACAACTGTTGAGTATGGCCCTTTTTTTAATCATTTGCCTTTATTGTTAAATTGTAGTTCTTTATATATTTATGAATTCTAATCCTTTGTTAGATATTTATTTATTTTTGGTACTAGAGTTTAAACTCAGGGCCTCTCTCAAGCTGGCCAAGTATCCTGTCACTGAGCTGCATCTTCAAGCCTTTTTATTTTGAGACAGAATCTCACCAGGTTGTACCCGCTGGCCTCAAACTTGTGATCCTTCAGTAACTAGGATTATAGATGTGCACCACCATGCCTGGCTTCAGATACATAATTTGCGGATGTTTTCTCCTGGTTGTGCTGGTGTGTATTTTACCGTAGTGATTGTGCCCTTTAATGCACAGAAGGGAGTGCGGTGTGAGTGAGAGAGAGAGGGTCTCCCTGTGTAATTCAGGCTCCCTGTGTAGTTCAGGCTAGCCTTCTCAAAGTCATGGCAATCAATCCTCCTGCCTCAATATTTTCTCCTGAGTGGTGGGGTTATAGGCATGTGCCATAGTTCACTGAAGTTTTTTTTTTTTAATTTTGTTTAAAATTTAATTTAATTTTTTTTTTTTTTGCGGTACTGGAGATCGAACTCAGGACCCTGCGCTTGCTAGGCAAGCGCTTATTCCACTGAGCTATATCCCCAGCCCCCGTTCATTGAAATTTGACATGGTCTCATTTGTCTAGCTTTGCTTTTGATGTCATAAACAAGAATTCATTGCCATATCTATGTACTGTGTTGAATAGCAGTTTTATCACTGGTCTTTGAGGAAATGCTTTTTCTATACCTTTTGAGTATGATGCTAGCAATGGACTTTTCATAAAGTTTTTATTATACTAAGGTCATTTTCTTTTACTTTGCTTCTTTTTATCATGAAACGATGTTGAATCTTGTTAAGTGCCTTTTTCTGTAACATTTGAAATTATCACATGGATTTTGTCTTTTCTCTTAAGTGGTATATTACATTGATTTTTGTATGTTGAATTTCTCATCGTGTTTTACGAGTATTTAAATCAAGAGTAGGCTGGGTGTGGTGGCACATGCCTGTAATCTCAGCACTTGGGAGGCTGAGGCAAGAGGATGCCCATAAGTTTCAGGCCAGCCTGGGCTCCATAGTGGTTCAAGGTCAGCCTGAACTGCACAGCAAGACCCTGTCTCAAAAAAAGAAAAATGAAGAGTAAATTGTGATGAGCTGGCTGTGGCCTGTAATCTCAGCATTTGGGAGGCTGAAACAGGAGGATCCCTGCAAGTTTGGGCGATCAGCCTGATCCCCCTCAGGCCAGCCTGAGTTTACAATAGTCAGTTCACAGTCAGCCTGGAATACATAGTGAAACTGTGTCTCAAAAAACAAAACAAGAGAGTAGATAAAATGGTACCATGGTTGTGGAGCATGAGACTAATTTTGCCCTCAAGGCACATCATCTGTCAGACCCACGTTCTTCAGAATATTTATTATTTTAATTTTACGAGTTTTATTAAACAGTGAGTACTTAACAGGAAAAAAATCGCAAAATAAAGTAGTTTTCAATATTTGTTGTTTCTAAAACATCAAAATTTTCAACATGAACTGTTTTTTTTGGTGTACAAAGCCTAAAAAAGAAGAGTAGAAATAAATTCCTTTATGAACTACAATGAAAACATCAGTAGCACTTTACAAAAAAGAAAAAACACTACGTCAGTTGTCACACCTAAAGGAAATCTACACGCATGACAACAGCACGTTCCATACATACCGTTGCTTACCTGGCCTTGTTGTAGGACATAATTGACCTCTCAGTGGTCTTGATGTTTCGTCAGATTGTGTGGGTAACAATGTAAAATACAGTATTTATTTTTTAGTATTCAGTTGTTTATGTATTGTGCATTTTGATAAACATCAACATTTTCACATCGGCTGTGTACTTACAAAACCCAAAAGATAGCATCAAAAATAAATTGCTATATGAAATACAATGAAAATACCAACAGAACTTTACTACGAAAATAAGCTTTGCTTCAACTGTCATACCCAAAGCAGTCTTCACACATGACAACTGTTTGTTCTGTCCACACGTCTTGCTTATGTCAGGACATGTGCTTATAGCTTTTCTTTCCTACATGGCAGTCTTGTTATCTCGCTTTTCTTTTTTGTCAGGACCTCCCTACTATATTGTACAACATGTGTCCCGGCCTGCGGGTAGTCAACAAAGGCTCCTAATGAGAGGGGGAGTTGGATTATAGGGAGACAAGAGAGACACGAGAAACGGAGGCAAGACAGGATTCTGATCAAGCCTCGTTTATTGAACGGAAGTCTCGGGCTTATATACAGTGCAGGAGCGGGGATTGACGTCAATAGGTAACCAGGCAACGGAGGGAGGTACAAACATCATGCGATATTACATCATTACAGGAAATTGACCGTGTATGGAAGTTGTTACATAAGATGTTATATAACTACAGGAAGTTGACCATATATAGAAGATATTACATAACTACAGGAAGTTAACCATATATGGAAACCGAAACTAAAATTTCAAGATGGCTGATAGCTTACAAAATGGATGCAGACCGCAGGTCTCTCAGCGGTCTCCCACAGACATGCACTTAGCAAGGAAATAAGACGTCAGTAAAATACAATATAAATTACGTAATGAGTGCTTACAATAGACAGCAACATTTTCCCATCAGCTGTTTACTTGCTTACAAAACCTAAAAGATAAAACCTATGTGAACTACCATGTAAACACAAACACAAGTCTACCACCGAAATAAGCTTTGCTAGCCAGACATGGTGGCACACATCTATAATCCCAGTACTCTGGGAGGCTAAAGCTGGAGGATTGTTGTGAGTTTGAGGCCATCCTGGACTACTTAGTGAGTTAAAAGCCAGCCTGTATTACAAAGTGAGACCCTGACTCAAAAAAACATCTTCTTAATGAAAAAATAAAAGAAAGAAGCTTTGCTTCAACTGTCGTACCCAATGCAGTCTTCACAATTGACAACTGCATGTTCCGCACACAAGTATTGCTTATAGTGATAGTATGTATGGTTTGTTTCTCTGTACTTTCTTGTAGGACACAGTTGACATCCTGTTTTTTTCTTGTTGTAGTAGGTCCTTGTGATGCTGCCTGCCTGTTCACCTGTTAGCTCGCTAGTGTATTCCACATGTTTTTGTATGTACTTCCCTGGGCAGAAACTTCTAGTTTTCCTTTGCTGTAAATGATTCTTATGAGCTGCAGTCTCAGTCCTGTAGGAAAATTTCTCCATGGTAGTTTGCACTTGTTATTTGCTTTGTAAACTGTCAAACTGTTTATGCCACATGTTTAGGATAGAGTAAAACAACCATTGGTAAATGCTTTGTTTCAAGTGACATCATAGTTGCTGCATAACTCATCAGTAGCATCTACTCTGCCTTCACTTGTGCTGTTGAAAGGTGAAAGCTTCCACCCCAGGCTTCGTTTTGTCAAGATTTTCATGTTAATACTTCTGTCATGGTAAAATGTTGACACCAACACTACCAGTTTGCTTTTCTTTGCTACATAAGAGGCCAAGGTTCTATCTTTCTGAAATTCAAAGACTGTGCTATACAGTTCTGTGTTTTGAAATGCAACATATCATTTGGAATTTCTGTTTTGTTCCTCTGTACAGTTCCTGCACTGGTCAACTTGTGCTATGTTAGCAAATGTAACATCAATTGGAAACCAGTAAACCAACTGTGAAATACCACACCCCAGTTAATTTGGGAGATCGGAGCAACAGGTCTGTTCACCATATAAATAAGGACCTGATGGCTGAGTTCCAGGATAAATGTTGAAAATGAATGCATAATAAGTCTTTCCATCAATAAGGGCAAAAATTATTGTGCCATATTTTGACTCATCACTTTTCCAAACTCTTTTACATTCCTGAAATCATCGTAAGAAATCTGTGCTAAGTACAGCAGACCCATATGAATGCTTTCAGTTCTGGTAGTTAGCTATCATAATAAATACATTTTTGAATATGACTGTTGGTGCATACAGAATATTTTACTTGCATTTCAGCTTTTGTGTATTTCACAGCATCTTGTAGCCTACCAGCTGTTACAGTTTCCAACACCGAATGGTAGTGCTAACATTCTGCCCAATACACTTCACCCCTGCCAAGAGCCAATATGTACTCAACTTGCCATTTTGTTTGTCATTTGAATTAAGGAGGTCTGCATTCCCTGTGTATCAGTCGATTCTTGCTCCATTTCACTGTCACAGGAACTTGGCTCACGTGGCCAACGTCAAAGTTATCATCATCATCATACGCCTACACCAGTCTTCTGTTATGAAAGCATGTATTTTACCATAATGGATTGTCTTCATCATCCATGCAAGAGTAATCTGATGATTCAGTTTTGACCTCCTCCAAAATGTGGAAATCTGGTTTTTCATGTGCCACTGTACTGAATTGGGTACTTCTACCAGAAAAATCAAAAGGAGACATTTTTAACAAATTCTGGAATTGTGAGTCTTTTGGACCCTCTGTGATGCTCTGGTAAACACACACCAAAACAGTTGCTGAGTATAAAAGTGGGTCCGAAGCTTTTGCACAGGTGCACACTCCCTGCCATTCGTCATACCAAGTGGGGGTAAACACATCAGTTGCTTCCTGTGTCCCTCAGGGAAAGGTGCTGAAATGCACGCTGGCTACTGTAATGCTAAAGTACATATTTACAGTAGAAAAATAAGGGATGGGCATCCTCTGGACCCAGACTTACGTCCTGAGGATTTTAAGTGTGCTTACTCTGGGGCCAGACTGCTTAGGTTCATGCTTTGGCTCTGCCTATTATATCTTTGAGTTTAAGTTAACTGATGGGTGTCTGTTATTAATTATAAACCATACTTTGCTATAAATTAGTTTTTTGTTAGTAAATTAGGCAGTTTATTTTCTCTGTTGCATAATAGAAGGAAACTTTCCTCTGCCTCAGCCTCAGAGTGCTGAGATTACAGGTGTGTGCCACCACACCCCATAGGAATTTTTTTTAGAGAGGTAATAGCAGGAAAGTAAATGCTGTGTAACTATTACAACTCCAAGTAAGGCTGTTTCATAAAATGCCATTCTCAAACTTTTTGGTTTTAGGACTCCTGACACTTAATATCTTGAAGGGCTTTTCTTTTAACAATTAAACTTCAAAGTTACTTATTAAATGATTTTAAAATGAGAATAGTAAAACCATTAGATGTTAACAAAAATATCTGAAAAATCACTAAATTCCAAAAGGTAGTGAGATAAGAGGCGTTGTTTTACATTTTTACAAATTGATTATATCTTAAGACTGTTGGATTCTGAAATCTGCATTGAATCTGTTGCAGTAAAATGGGTTAAAATATATGAAGCCAGGCAAATAGATTTGTAATTGCAAATGGGGCTATCATGGATCCCTGAAAAGACCTTAGGGTACTTGGATTACATTTTAAAACTGCTGTAGTATATCGACTTCTGCTTCCCAAATTTGCCCTTAGTGCATTCTAGTTTCCTTTCTTCTGTTATTGTCCATATCACTGAATAATATGCTTCTTTTGCTATTTACCACCTCTATGTAGTTAATTTAAGGCTTTTTTTTTTACTTGCTTATTTGTCCTCTTCCTAAATTTAGTGATAGTGCCTGCTTAGTTGACTTGACACTTCTACTCTATTTCTACCTGCTTTTTAATTTGGAAAACGTATTAGGGAACAAGAAATGACATAGACTGGAGAAAAAACAGTGGAATGATGGAAAACATTTGAAAAAATTGCATCAGTTCTAAACCTGTGTATGCTTTTTTTCTTTTATCACCTGAACAATACACAACCACTTACATAGCATTTGCATTATATAACCATTGAAAGTAGCCTGGAGATGATTTACTGTACACCATTTTATATAAAAGAGTTCAGCATCCTTGGACTTGTTAACCTTGAGGAGTCTTGGAGCTGGTCATCCACAAATACCATAGGACAACTGTATAAGAATCCAAGACTAACAAAAAATGTAGTCTGGATGTGTGAAATCTTGATTATTTAAATAAAAATAATAAAAAATCTTGATTATTTAAATGTTTACTACAAGTTTTGCATCCATTGTATGTGTGTATGTATGTTTTATGTTCTTTTTCTGGGGTCTTAAGAATTTACTCAGGAGTTTAACTTGTTATTAACATGTTTTCTTAAGAAAGTGTGGGATTCCATAGAAAAATGATGATAGAAAATTTCCTTCTGTTAAAATGTAAACTTCCCTTTTCCTCTTATAATTGGTATATATGTTGAAAATGTTAGCTACTTTTATATCAAAAATAGGGAAACCTCATCCATGTAGAAATTACGAGTTTCTTTTAATTCCATTCTTGGGATGCTAAGTTTTTTGTCTTTGTTTTTTTGTTTTTTGTTTTCATATTGGACTGAAATCTGCCACCCTGTAACTTCTATCTGTTGGTTCTAGTTCTGTTCTCTGGAGCAGCATGGAGTAAGTGTCTTCTTCTTAGAAGGCAGCTATCACCTTTTCTAGATTGACTTTCCTCAGGCACTGCACTTTCATGTAAAATAAAACATGTATCTATAAGCTTTATACTGATTCCCTCTGAATGCATGCTAGTTTATTGGTGTTTTTATATAATTAAAATGATTCTCTAAAGTTTTAGTTGTATCTTGTATTTCTCTTTCCTTTTTTTTTGGTACTGGGAAGTGAACTCAGGACCTTGTGCTTATCAGGCAGGCGTTTGTGCCACTGAGCTATATCTCTAGCCCTGTGTCCTGTATTTCTGTGGTACTGTGTACACTAAGTACAGAATACTCTGCACTGTGATTGATGAATCAGATATTCTAGTTTATTGATGCCATTTGCACTTATGTCAGTTGTATTTTGTTTTGGATTTTATTGTTTTTCCCTTAGCTATTCTTAATTGTCAGCTCATAATTTAAACTTGTGGTCAGCTAAAATTTGCCCGCTGAATAATTTTTGGGGCTCTCCTTTGTTTTAGAAAGCATTACTGCCATGGTGACATAGCCTTAGCAAGAAGTATTGTAAGTTTCTCAGAGAACCTTGAATAATAAATGTACTTTTATATGTTAGTACCTTTAGGTCTTTAGTTATATGTGACATAGATTCTTGATTAAAAAGTTAAAATAGGGTTTGCTTTTAGGGAGGCTCCCTTGGTATACTAACCCCCACGTGCTCTGTTCAAAGAAAACTTGCTGTGGCGGTCCTCTAACTCTGCTCATGATTTATCTTTTGGACAGTGTTGACTTGGTCCTACAGATCTACTTAGTATTATTCTGAGTAGAATGGTTAGAATGGTTGCTTTTTTAAAAAGAGAATTTAAAAAATGTTAAAATAATGTAGTTCTAAGAATTTAAGGTAGAAACTTGATTACTATTATGTACAGTGTTTGTTTGTTGCAGGGTATCGAACTCATGACCTCAGGCTTGCCAGGCAAGCGCTTGTGCTGCTGAGCTATATCCCTGGCTCCTATGTACAATGCTTTTGCTTTTGAGGTTTAAATGGTAATGATTGAAAAGCATCTGATTTAGGTGTTCTTTTACAATATCTGCCACTATATTTTTAAGAGAAAAATAATACTCCTTTGTAAGTTGTACCATAGAACAGAACCACTCAACCTCAGCATCATTGATAGAAAAGTGTGTGTAATTCTTTGTGTATAAGGGGTCCTGCATATGTGAAGATGACTAACAGTATCCCTAGCCTTTACCCACTAAATGCCAGTAGCACATATTACCATCACCTTCCTTGCAGTTTGATGATCAAAAATATCTCCATGTCTGGAGATAAACTCAGTGATGGTGTGCTTTAGCATGCCCAGGCCCTAATTCAATCCCCATAGACAAAAAACCAAAACTATAGATTTGGCCAGATGTCCTGTGTGTGTAAAAATTCCCTTTAATTGAGAGCCACTGATCTGGAACAATAGAAATAGTCCTTGTTAACTAGTTCATAGTTTTAGTTTTCAGTTTTTTCTGTACATGGGTTAAAATAAGATTATTTTGGTTAAGATTTTAAAAAGTAAATTATAATACAGAATTTATACAAAACATATGTTAAAATTTGTAATTTGGTCAGTTTTTTCCTCTTAGTATAGTTTCTTACTGCAGTTTGTTCTCCATGCTTTACAACATAATCAGTGATATAAAGTATTGCGATTAAGAAATGAAGATTAAAAAGTTTTGTTCAGTTCAAATACTTGGCTTTTTGTAGTCCATGATTATATTATTTGCAGATGCACTTTTGGTTTGTTAAATAACTCTTTGGTTGATTTAACTCCTTGATTTTAAAATCATTTTATTATATTCTTCTACTTCACAATATAGCCAGCAGCCAGCTTCGGGTGTAGCCTATTCTCATCCAACTACAGTTGCTAGCTACACTGTCCATCAGGCTCCAGTAGCTGCCCACACAGTTACTGCTGCCTATGCGCCAGCAGCCGCCACAGTTGCAGTTGCCAGACCTGCACCAGTAGCAGTTGCAGCTGCTGCAACAGCTGCTGCTTATGGAGGCTACCCCACTGCACATTCAGCAACTGACTATGGTTATACTCAGAGACAACAAGAAGCACCGCCACCACCACCCCCGGCTACAACACAAAATTACCAGGTAAGAAAACAGTCTCAGTAGCCTTTACCTGTAAGTTTAGTGGGCTCTCAGTGTATAATATAGTGCCTGAGCTGGTGTTTTTCAATGTTGAATCTTCTAAAATATAGCTATAGATTGATTGCTAAGTGTTTCATATTTTGGATGCTATTGTAAAGGGTGTGGTTTCCCTGACTTCTCTCTGAATGAGTTTGTTGTTTGTATACAGGAATGCTATTGATTTTTAGGTGTTGATTTTGTATCCAGCTACACTACTAAATTTGGTTATTAAATCTTGCAAGTCTTGGGCTGGGGATATAGCTCAGTGGAATAAGCGCTTGCCTAGCAAGCGCAGGGTCCTGAGTTCGATCCCCAGTACCACAAAAAAAAAAAACAACAACAATAAATCTTGCAAGTCTTTTGGTGTAGTTTTTGGAGTCTTCTATGTAAAATACGTCATCTGCAAATAATGATAATTTCTTCCTTTCCTACCCTTATTCCTTCTATTTCTTTTTCTTGTCTAATTGCTTGGCTAATGTTACCAGAACTGTATTGAATAGGAGTAGTGATAGTGGACATCCTTGCCCTGCTTCTAATTTTAGAGTGAAAATTCTCAGTTTTTGTCCATCTAACATGATGTTGGCTGTTGATTTGTCATAGATGGCTTTTATCAAATTGAGGTAAAGACCATTTGTTCCAATTTTCCATAGAATTTTTATTATGAATGGGTATTGGACTTTGCCAGATGCTTTTTCTGCATCTGTTGAGATAATCATGTGGGTTTTGCCCTTGGCTCTGTTGATGTAGTGTGGTATTACAGTGAAAATTATAGTACTCTGAAAAAGGAGATTGAAGAAGATAGCAGAAAATGGAAAGATATTCTCTGCTCATGGATAGGAAGAAGCAACATAGTAAAAATGGCTATAAGTCCCAAATTGTTATACAGATTTAATGCAATCCCGATCAAAATACCATTAGCATACCTCACAGAACTACAGAAAACATTCCTAAAACTCCTTGGGAACCAGAAGAGACCTAGAATAACAAAACAGTTCTCAGCAACAGAGGCAAGGCAGAAGCATCATAATCCCTGACTTGAAATTAATATTATAGAGCTACTGGAGTTAAAAAGAGCATGGCAAAATAAAAAGACTTGAGGATCAGTGGAACAGATTAGAAACAACTCCAAACACATTGAGCCCCTTACCTTTGACAAAGCAGCCAAACACCTTGACTGGAAGAAAGCCTCTTTAATAAATTAGAAGAACTTGACTTTCTACATGCCAAAGACTAAAACTAGACCAATGTCTGTCACCATACTGTCAGCTAAAATTGAAATGGATCGAAGATCTAATTGTTAAAACAGAGACACTAAGTCAGGTAGAAGAGAGAATAGCAGAACTCTTGAAGAAATAGGCATAGGAAAAGAGTTCATGAACAAAATCCCAGTCACCCGGGAAATAATAAAAAGAACAACTGGGATCTCAGCCTATTAAAAAAAAGCTTTGTACGGCAAAAAAATTGCCAACAGAGTAAAAAGGACAACCCACGGAGTGGGAAAATGTTGTAACCAGTTGTCCTGAGACAGAAAACTTATATGTAGAACATATAAACAATTGAAAAAATCAGGACACCCCCCCCCCCAAAGACCTAATCCAAAAATGGGCATCTGAGAAAAATACTTCTCAGGTGAAAAAGTACAAAAAGCAACTAAATATATGAAAAAATGTTCAGCACGACTGGTTATTCAAGAGATGCAAATTAAAACAGTGCTGACAGGGCTGGGGATGTGGCTCAATAGTATACCTCTTGCTTGCATGCATAAGGCCCTGGGTTCAATTCCCAGCACCACTGTGCCGTGCGTATGCGTGCGCGTGGACACACACACACACACACACACACACACACACACACACACACACACACACACACACACAGGAATAAAACAAAAACATTTTCTTAAGTCAAGAATAATCATTTAAAAAAAATTAAAAACAATGCTGAGGTTCCATCTCCAGAAAGAATGGCTATCAGGGAATCAACCAAGCAAATGCTGGAGGGGCTGTGGGGAAAAGGAACCCTTCTCCACTGTTGGTGAGAATGTAGACTAGTGCAACCACCGTGGAGATCGTCAAAAAGCTAGAATTACAGGTCCTACCTGTCCCATCTATTCTCCTTCTGAGTATCTTCGCAGAAGAATTAAAAACATACCACAGCAGTAAATGCACACCCATGTTTATAGCACAACAATTTGTAATAGCCAAATCTTGGAAACAACCCAGTTGCCCATCAACCAAGGAACAGATAAAAAAGATGTGCCTTTTTTAAAAAAAACGGTGAGTACCGTCATAAAGAAGGATAAACTTGAGACATTTCTAGGTAAATGGGTACAATTTGAGACTGTACTCTTGAGTGAAATGAATCAAGTTCACATTTCTAAATATTGTATTGTCTCCCTGGTATGAGAAACTTTTGAAAGAGTTAGTAAGGACCAAAAATGTACAATAGATATTATGAAATGAGAAGAAATTGTTCAAAAGAAAAGAGGAAATAGGGAGGGGAAGGGAAAAGAAAAAAAAATCTTTTTTAAAGAATAGCCAGGTGTGGCACATGCCTTATATTGGCCCAGCACTTGGGAGGCTGAGGCAGCAGGAACGTTGCTTTGAGTTCAAGGCCAGCCTGGACTACAAAGTGAGACCTTGTCTCTAAAAACAAAACCAAGAAAGGATAAAATGGAAACAAGGTTTTGTAAATAGGGAAAAGGGGGTTGAAGGGAAGAGAGGAGTGGGGAAAAAACAGAGGAATCAAACTGTATCACAAACAGATACAAAATCCTTATGAGGAACATGATCATTATGTAAAATATACCAGTAAACTTAAAATTTGAAAAAAAGTAAAATCTGTAGCCAGGCCAGGTGGTACATGTCTGTAAATCCCAGTTACTCGGGCTGAGATAGGAGTATCATAAATTCAGGCCCAACCTGGTAACTTAGTGAAACGCTGTCTTAAGAATTTTAAGAGGGAGGGAGAGGGGGAGGGAAAGAACGAACGAACCCTGTGGTCCTTGTGTTCATTCTGCGGTGCCACTAAATAAATAAAAATAAAATACACCTATAATGATAGAGTGAACAAGTCTTTGTATTTTGGGGGACATAGTTGATAAGTTTCCATGAAATGAATTTTTTGTATTTCTGCCTTACCATTTTACCCTATTTATGCGGCTGGGGGGAGTCTTCTAGTTTTTTAAAGTTTTATATGAATTACTGGTTAAATATTTTAATTTTGCCCCGAGTTTTTGACCTTTGGTGGAGTGAACTATGTATTGATTTGAAACACAGATATGTCTGTCATTTTCAGGATCTTGAGGCCAAGCTGTTGAAACAAATACATTACATATTTTCTTCTTGAAACTTAACAAAGATGGAAATCTTATTGCCTATACATTTATACTGTCACAGTGATTTTTACATATAACAAAAAATTTTCAGGCTCTTACTCATCTAGGTATATCTTTTGGTCTCATAGGAGCTATATATATATATATATATATATTTATTTATTTATTTTTTTGTGGTACTGGGGATCGAACTCAGGACCCTGCGCTTGCTAGGCAAGCGCTTATTCCACTGAGCTATATCCCCAGCCCTATAGGAGCTATAAATTCTCATTATAGTATTAAATTTGAAAAATTGCTTTTACCCCTTGCTTATTTAATTAAATTTGATACTGATTTCTTTAACCTATTTTTGTCTTTTAAACTTTCGTCCGTCTGAAATTTATCCAATTTTTCTATATTCTTTCTAAAACCTAGGCACTTAGTGAATCAAGAACTTGAATTTTAAATCAACAGTATTAGTATTTGCTATTGAGTTACTAAATTTGGCATTGTTTTGATATTGGTGGCTGTTTCGTTATGCCCAGAGACCCAGTAAATTTTTTGTTGCTTTAAATATGTTCTCTGATACCCATTATTTTCTGGGCCTACCTGCTTCTTCAGCTTTCTTCCACCTTCCCATCCCTCCTTACTTTTTACAGTGTCAAAATTTACTTGACTCAGAATTCACTTAATCCTTAAAATAATGACAAGAAAGCAGGAATAATCACAAAATTTAGTAGCACAGGTGTTTGTGGGAGAGTTGTTTTTCTTTTGTTTTGTTGGGCATTCAACTGTACTATGCATGATTCAACTGTACTAGGCATGAGTTCTACCGCTAAGCTAGACTCCCAACCCCACTGGTGTTTTCTTCAGAAGTTTAACATACTGCTTGAAATGCTTTTGATTTTGATATAGTGTAAAATGAATCTCTTATATATGGAGTGATTGTTTTATCTAGGTCTGAGAACACTTTTAAATTGTTTTCCTTTATTATTTTTGTAAATAGTAAGGATTTTTTTAACCCTGTCAACAGCAAAGTTTTGGGTTTTTTTTCCTTTTCTTTAGGACTCATACTCGTATGTAAGATCCACAGCTCCTGCTGTAGCTTATGACAGTAAGCAGTACTACCAACAGCCAACAGCAACTGCAGCTGCTGTAGCTGCTGCTGCCCAACCTCAGCCTTCAGTTGCGGAAACCTACTACCAGACAGGTAGGTTTTAACACGCAGTTTTATTGTTATAAACTATTGTTCAGGGTTGTTTGGTTTTTGCCTGGGAATTGAACAGAGGGTGTTTGTATTGAGCTACTTCCTCACCACTCTTAAGTTGTTTGTGAATGTATTTATTTTTTAGTATGTAATGTAAGTCATTCAGTTTCCTAGTGAGCTTGAACTTTCTGTTTTCCTGCCTCAGACTTTGTTCCAGAGTGCTGCAATCACAGGCATATGCCACCATGCCATTTCAGGGTATTTTATAATGAAGATAAGCTTCCAAGTTTATCCAAAATGATTGTGTTGTACATTATTGTTATCAATGATGCATGAGAAACCACCTAGACACAGGATTTATGTAAACAGAAGGCTGGATTTCTTCTGTCTGGTGCAGACAGGCTGAGATTCCAGCAGCTGGCAAGAGGAGAAGTTAAAGTTTTTATAGGTTTTGGGGATGGGATTATAATCCCAAGGAATCAGGGTAGAATGTTTGGGGTCAATGTTCCCAGAACAGTCAGTGCAGATGTGTAGATAATACTGGATTTCCTGGTACCAGGGAGACTGTATGTCTTATCTTTGCTGAGGGCAGCATGGTGCTATAGTAGTTTCCTGTTTGTGGAGGGCAGCACATTTGCTGAGAGGGTCTCTCTTAGGTCAGGCACAACAATTATGTGGAAAGGCAGATTTTACCCATATATGATCAACTACTGGCATTCCTTTGAGTCACAAAGAAGTAGTTTATGAAAGCATTCATAATCAAACCCTTTTCTCTTGGAAATACACTTATTTGTTGTCTTTAATATATAGTAACCATTTTGCTGAAATACCTGTAACTATAAAAAAAAAAGCCGTAGCCATAACTTCTGAGTACATTCTTTTCTTTGCCAAAAATTCTCAGATTATATATTACTGACTGATTTTGTAGCCAGTGTCTGCTTTAATGGCTTGTACTTTTTATTCATCTTTAAATGCTGGAAGTGTTTGATTCACAAAGAGTCCTTCATATTTGTAGTCTTTAAAATGTGTGATTTTTCACATAGATTTGAAAACTTTTTAAATATTTATTTATTTAATTTTATTTTTTGACCTTTTCATGGGGAATTACCTGGAATTGAACACAAGATCTTGTGCTTGCCAGGCAAGTGCTTGTGCCGGAGAGCTATATCCCCAGCTTTTTGTTGGGGGGCTTTTTTTGACAGGGTTTCACTCTTTAGTTTAGGCTGACCTTGAACTCACTTCATAGCCCAGGCTGGCCTCAAACTCCCAGTAATCCTCCTGGCTCAAACTACCAAGTGCTGGGATTACAGGTATGTGCCACTATGCCCAGGCCCTAATTGAGAACTTTTAAAACAAAGATCTCTGAGGTCTGAAAAGTAATTGATTCCTTCAATTATTATTGAGGGCTGGAGGTTGGGGGTAGAGTACTGGATTAGGAGAGAACAGAATTGACTTCCAGACCTGATTTTACCATAATGTGGGTAAATGATTTTTTAAAAATTTTCTTCTATTCTTTTACCCGTAAATGAAGTAGTTAACCCAAATTTCTGCAGAGTCACTTCTAGTTCTGTGATTTTAGGAGCTGTTAAAAGTGGTTTTAAAGTATTTTGAGTGATAATGACTGACCTTTTTTGGTTTCTGCTTTTTGATTTCTGTGTATAATGACTTAAAATGAACTTCCTAGTTAATTAGCAAGCTAGACTTGTGTTTAAGAGTGTTAAGTTATCTTAAGAGTCAGAAGGTAATGATTTAGTCAGGAATTCTGGCTGTGACTTTAACTCATTTATATCTTGGATATTAGTTTCCTTTCTAAAATAATGTCTATCCATGTGTTATGGTCAAATTTCATAAACCGCTATAGGTAAAAATTTTAACTAAGCATAACATGAGTTTGGCCCTCTGATATTTGGTCTTTCTCGGAAATAACACCTTTGTGCTATAGTGACCATGAATAAGTGATTATTAATTTACTAATTGTTTATAAGGTTCATAAGATTCTTTAAAGTATACATTGTTTTGAATTTGGTCAAAAGCAGCAGAAAGTTGAGCAGGGACATTAATGGCAGACATCTAAGAAGAGCTGCGTTCTGGGGTGGTACAATGATTGCTTTCTATGCATGTGGCCATAATAAGTTCAGTCTCTAGTACCACAAAAACAAATAGCTGTGATCAAGCTATTGATGTTTGAAGATTGAAGTCAATAGCACCTGTGAACAGCGGCGTTAGATTGTTCACTATGGATAAATCAGTAAAATGCAATGAACGGTACATTAACAAGTTCCATGGAATTAAATATTTAAAAAGTTTAATGTGGATTGAAATACCTGCTTGAGATGCTGTTTTTCTGTTCCCAACGTTACGTGTAAGTCTGAAGTAGATTGCCTAGCCTAAATAGGCAAACACACACATTTACTAAAAATCTTTTTGTTTAATCTACTAGTTGGATATACTACTGCTATTTCAGTTGTAAATTTTTCCAAAATACCATTTTAGAAATACATGAGAAGCATAATGTTTTACTTCTTTTCACCAACAGAAATGTTAGCATTGCTAGCCACCTACTCCTTTTCATTTTTAAGTATATTGTTACAAAAAGTATAGTGACTGATCTTGCTCATTTTCTGATGTCTTTTCTTTTCTCACTTTAGCTCCCAAAGCAGGTTATAGTCAAGGTGCAACTCAGTATACTCAAGCCCAGCAAACTCGACAAGTGACAGCCATAAAACCAGCCACACCAAGTCCAGCTACCACTACTTTCTCCATTTATCCTGTGTCCTCCACTGTACAGCCGGTAGCAGCTGCGGCTACTGTGGTGCCATCCTATACTCAGAGTGCTACTTACAGTACCACAGCAGTTACTTATTCTGGTAAGACTGATAGAAACTGATTAAATGAGGAAACAAATTACAAAGATATTTACTACAAACTCAGTTTTTAGTTGCTTACCTTTATTCTCAATAGGAAGAACTGAGTTAATTGAATATGTGTATATAATGTGACAGAAAGGTCAAAATGTCAAAATGTGACGAAAAGGTCATACTGCACATAGTTTTTGCTGTTTTAATGGAAGATCTTAGCAGACTATAACGTGCTCTTTGAGAATTTGGATGGTAGTCATGAGTCTTAAGGGTAGGATTTTAATTAGAGGAAGTAACACCTAGTCCCAGGATCATTATTTCCATATTCGCACATGAACAAATTTTTTATAGAGCAGTATGATCACTAAAACTTTATCATGCCATTACTCTTGCTAATTTCTAGTTAAGGTAGTTTACCATATTGCAGTGACTAAAATCCTACATTACTTTTTGGTAGACACTGGGCTTTGTACTACTGTATGGTTTGTTACTATTTTGCATTTATTCATTTTTGTAATATCTTATTCCATAGTGGCTTTAACGGGCATTGGCAGTTTTAATTCTGACCTGTTGATACTTGTTATACTTAGGGTCCTTAAAGCCTAGTTACTGAATTATCAGAATATTCTTTTATTTCTCATATTCTTACCGTCACTCCAGGGAGTTAAGGTTACAGTAATGAGTTAGGCAGGCAAGTAGTATTTGGGAACAGCAGTTCATTGTGGCTGAAATTTAAGATATGTGGGGTAAATATTAGGAGATGAGACCAGAAATGTCAGTGTGTGAAAAATCTAGTATGCTGTGCTTTTTTGGCTATATCTAGATTACTGGCCCAAGAGATGCCACAAATTTTTTCTTTTTTTTTTTTAAAGAGGAAAGATTTGTTTAGTTTACAGTTTGTAGAGGTTTCAGTCCATAATCATAAAGGTTTATTTAATCAGTTGGCTCCAAGGCAGGGTAGCACATGGCAAAAAGGCAACAGTTCACGGCCAAAGACAGCAAAAGCAGTGGAGGGGAGGGTGACAAAGAGACAGAGCCACAGATATGGTAGGAAAGGGAAGACTGCAGCAGATTTGTAAGTTACCTGTGACAGCAGACGGGTATGAATTAGAATGGGAAGACGTTGTGAGAACTCTGACTGAGCTGGTGAGTAATGAAGACCTTGTCAAAGAGGGTTAGGGTAGAGAATAAAGGAAAAGAAGAAAAAATGCAAAGCTGAGGGGTGGTGGCGCACACTTGTAATCCCAGCACTTGTGAGCTGAGGTGAGAGGTGGCTGTGAGGTCGAGGCTTCCCTGGCCCTGGGCTGCACAGTGAGTGAGTGCAAAGCTGGCCTGTGCTGCATAGTGAGACCCTATCTCTCAAAAAATAAAGGAAAATAAAAAATAAAGACCTAATTCTAAATGTTTCTTAAATTTAGGAAAGGAATCTTTATTAAAGTCTGAGAAACTGTTTCTTATTCCTAGTCATACAAGATTTCCCAGATAGTTTTTCTGCCTCTCTTTGGTTGACTAGTCACGCTTATTGCACTGAAGTATGATTTGGATGCTTTTTTAAATCTCCATATGAGCCAGGTGTGCTCGTGCACACCTATTCTCAGCACTTGAGTTTAAGACCAGCTTGAGCTACATAAGCAAGTTCAACAGCTAGCGTACATAGGAAGACCCTGTCTTTAACAAATGTCCATATGAATGTGTACAAAATAAGGAGTACAAGTATTTTCTTTTTATTGTTTCCATCTTTTATGTAGATATAATCAAGTAATCTTGGAACTCTGCCGTGAGTTCTTCAAAAAGTATTTCCTAAGAATAAATACATTCTCTTACATAGACACAATGTCAAGAACTCTCTCAGGTTACTTGATTTTCGCCTTACACAGTTTAAAGATAGTTGTTTTTTATTGATTGCTTTTTTACATGAGCAATACATTATTTTAAATTAGAAACTATAGTAATTCTTTTTAAACTAAAACCATTAGGCATTTTATATCTAGATACCAGTTGTCATTCACATTTTACCTTATGTCTCCACTGTATTCTTGTATGTATAAACGTGGGAATATATGTGTACAGATATCATGGTTTTTGTTACAAAAAACAACCTTAGTCCTTTTTTTGAGACAGGGGCTTACTTTTTTTTTTTGTCTTTTTGAGATAGTGTCGCTCTACACATTTCAGGCTGACCTTAGGCTTACTTTGTAGCCCAGGCTGGTCTCGAACTCACAACAATCTTGCTGCTTCAGCCTCCCAAGTGCTGGGATTACAGGCATATGCCACCACACCTGGCTAGGGGCTTACTTTGTAGTCCAAACTGGCTTTGTGCTGGTGAGACATAGGTATGATCCACCACACCTGGCCTGAACTTGCCTTATGCATGCTGTTTTGTAAACTGCTTTAATCTCCCTTTCAAGTTACTAGGGAGAATCTCTGTTTCTGTTATACTAAGTATAGAGATAACATCATTGTTTTGGTTGTTTTCACCAAAGCTTTATTTTGGAATTTAAAATTTTGTATAAAAGTTGAAAAAAAATTGTACCTAAACATTCATATACTATTAAACTACTTTTACTGGTTATTAATAGTTTGAAACATATGCTTTGTCTTTACGTAGGACCTATCTCTACATTTAGGAATATATTTTTCAGGAAGTGTTTTTTGAGAATAAAGATGTTTATGTTTATACAGCCACCAATGTCTGTATAATAACAAGGACTTGAACATGGATGCTGCCAAACAATATACATTTTCTCATTTGTCCACAAATGTCTTCTTTGGGTTGGCTTTATATTTTGTTGTATTTCTGTTGGTGTTTGTTTTAAATAGAGTCCAGTCAAAGATCAGAGATTGTATTTGGTTTCATACCTTTCTTTCTTTTAAATCTAGAACAACTGTCTACTTTTATCTTGCCACTCGTGACATCAGTGTTTTTGAAAAGTTGTCTCACAAGCTGGATTTATCTGTTGATTCTTTTATATTTAGACTATGCAGCTTTTTAGGCAGGAAAAGTACTTGAATGTGTGTACTTTTCGTTACATTTGGAGCATATAATAAATAATGTCTGTTTTTTCCTTACTGACAATACTCTTAATTGTTAAAGTCGCCTCTACCATGTTGCTCTCTTAAGATTCCTTTTCCATTCATAATTTAAAAAATCTATGGGACTAGTGCCCAAGTATGGTATAGTGTTAGATCATTTGAAAATCTCTGTTTCTGAGGTGGTAGTTTGCTTTTTTGTTTTTTTGTTTGTTTGTTTGTTTTAGTGCTGCAAACTGAACTTAGCACCTGGTACTTGCTAGGTAGGCGCTGTGCCGCTGAGCTTTATCGCTGGCCTTCTGAGGTGGTAGTTACTTTTTTTTTTGACACAGGGTCTGTCTTGGTTATGTTTCTTTTGTTGCTGAAACAAAATGTCCAACACCCCAAATTACGGAAGGAAAGGTTTATTCAGCCCACAGTTTGTGGAGATTTCAGTCCATACTCAGCTGGCTCCAAGGCAGGGTAGCACATAGCAGAGGGCAAAAGTAGCAAGAGAAAAAGGGAGGCGCCACAGCGAGCAAGTCTCTTTCCCTCCCTTATATTGTGTTTAGGCTTTTCACCCCAGAGTGGGAATAGCACTCACACCCATAATTCCAGCATTGGATCATGGATCAGTCAAAAACTGTAGAAGCCTGTCCCATGACTGTATGAGTCTTGCCGGGGGGGAGGGAGGTGGGCATCTAGACAGAAAACGTAACAGGGTCTTTATCACTATGTAACATAGGCTAACCTCAAACTCATGTAGATCCTCCTGTATCAGCCTCCCAAGTACTAGGATTACAGGTGTGTATCACTATGCCTGACTTGCAGATATACCTTTTATGTTTAGGTATTCTTCTGTGAAGTAGGTCCTTCCTTCCACCTTATTTATTTTTATTTTTTGGTGGTACTAGGAAATGAACCTAGGGCCTTCCACTGGGCCACATCCTAAGACCAGTTTTATTTTTTTGAGACAGGGTCTCAGTCACAAAATTTCTCAGACAGGGCTGGAACTTGGGATCCCCTTGCTTCAGCCTTCTGCTGCAGCTTCCCAGAGCACTGAAATTAGAGGCCTGCACATCCCACCCAACCTTTTTTGTTGTTTGTTGTTGAGGTCTTGCTACATAGCGCAGGCTGGCCTTGATCTCACAGTGATGGTCCTGCTATAGCCTCCGCAGTGCTGGGATCACAGGCGTGCGCCACCATACCTGTTTGCTCCAGCCATACTTTTTTTATATGACTATGGATGCATTCTCTTTTATTCAGTGTATTATAATCCATTATTGTTATTTTTCTCTTAGAGGCTCACATTGTCCCTAGTTTGACCAATGAGATCCTCTTCAAATCAGCACCACATTTGGCCGGGGCCTCTGAGTATTTCTTTCCTTTCTGGCACTGTAGATTATTAGAGATACACTTTTGAGTTTTCCCTGTCCTATACTCTCAATCAGCCGTTTCAAGCAGGAGCCTAATTGTTTCTTCTATACCAGTGGTGCTTAGTAGCTATTTTAATGGCTGTATTTTGTTGAATAGCTGTATTCTATTTTAAATTCTGTGTTTGGGGACATTATAGCATTTTAAAAAGAAACTTACTTTTGGCCAAGTGTGGTGGCTCATGCCAGTAATCCCAGTCTTGGGATGATGAGGCAGAAGGATAACTGAGAGTTCAAGACCAGCCTAATACTGATATTGAAGAAAAACTAGAAACAACACTAGGGAGACCTGTCCTTATTTGTAAATATTTGTGCATTTGCCCGTTTGTTTCCTTAGGCTAAATTTTTAGATGTCAGCTCTATCTCATTTCCCTTCACCCCCTTCATTCTGGGAGTTCAGCCTAGGACCTTTTCACTGAGCTCTACCCCCAGCCATTTTATGTTTTATTTTTAGACATGGTCTTGCTAAACTGCTGAATTCCCCCAGCTAGGTTTGAATTGGGTATTCTGTTGCCTCAGCCTGCCAGAGTGTAGGGATTACAGGCAGACACTACCACACCCTGCTTCAGCTCTTCTTTATATAAAAATTAGTGCTAGTCAGGTATGGTGGCTCATGCTTCTGTAATCCCAGCACTCAGGAGACTGAGGGGCAGGTGGACTGTGACTTGAAGGCCAGTCTGGACTATATAGTAAGACTGTGTCTCCAAAAAAGAATTCTAGAACATTGATTGCTACCTTCTAGTGGTTACTTGTAGCATGAGAGATTTACTGAAATTGTATGCTTTTGTTTCGGACATGGTACATTTTAAAGTTATTTCAGTTGTTCTACTAATATATCATCCTAGTTGGTAAGCATTTTTAATAAAAATACTTTTCAAGTGAAACTGCTTTTGTTTTCAAAAATTGAGGTTTTACTTAATGTCTTGGTCACTTTGCTTGTTCCTTTTTTTTTTTTTTTTTTTTTTTTTTTTTTTTTTTTTTTTTGCGGTACTGGGGATTGAACTCAGGACCCTGCACTTTACTAGGCAAGCGCTTATTCCACTGAGCTATATCCTCAGCCCTCTTTGCTTGTTCCTGAGACATAATGCATGACATCCACAACTTAGAAAAGAGGTTTATTTTGGCTCACAGTCTATAGAGGTTTCAGTTCATAATCTGCTTACTCCAAGGCATAATAGCATGGCTTATGGATATAGCAGTGGAAAATCTGCTTGTGTCATCGTGGTGGGGAAACAGAGGGAGTGAAGGGAGGATCTGCGGAGAGAGATGAGCACTTCTAGGCAGTACCCCAGTGACCTGCCTCTTAACTGGGTCTTACCTCTTAACCAAGAGCCAACCATTACCCCCCCAATCCAGTCATCTTCTAAAACCCCCCTATAAGCACATGACACTGTTGGGGGAACACTGAGATACAAACTTCATTTATAGTCACAGGCTTACATTTGTTTTCTTCTTACAATGCTTAGAACTATACATTGATTTGTTAGTAGTTACAGGAGAATTTAAACTGTTCTTTAACAGAGCTCCAGAAAATTTAACTCTCCTTTTAATGGATTATTTTTTTTTAAATACTTTCTCTTAGTATTAAACTTGCCTTTTGTTAGTAAAAATACTTGTGCACAGAGATGACTATGAAGAGTAGGCTTAACCTGGTGACTTTTGTGGTTGAATACTTCATTGTTAAAAAAGACGTCATACACCCTCCAGCTCAGTTTTCTCATCAGTAGGCACCTGTTTCATAATTCCTCCTGAAACTGCTGTGTCTGGCATACAGCTTCCCATATTATGTGGGCTCTAAAGAACTAGAACGCCTAGTCACCCAGCACTATTGGCTTCTGTTGTCCTTAGTCTGTTTTTTTGTTCTCTGCATACATGATATTTAAGTGGCATTTTTAGTTTCTATACAGAAAGACTAAAGTCATTTGATAAATGTTTGTTATGAACATTTTCTAGAAATCGGGAATATCACTCAGTAATAAAGTACCTCTCTAGAATGTAGGCCACCTTGGATTCTACATTTAGTGCCACAGACACACACACGATTTTGTATAAAAGTCAGGGTCCTAATCAATAATAATCTAAAAACAGTTTCTGTTTTCATGGGGTTAGGAATTGAATTCAGGGCCTTGCACATATATTAGGCAAGTGCTCTTACCACTAAGTCCCTTTCCCCAGTACTATTTTCTAGTCTGCCTGCCTTTTTCTACTTTCATTTCAGGCATTTTCTTGTCTGTTATCACACTTTGTTATTTTGGGTTTATGACTGGGAGGGGTTGGGTTTTTGGAGGTAGGCCTTGAACTTACAGCACTCCTGCCTCAACCATGAGGGGTGGCGGGGGCAGCATGCTGGGACTACAGGCATGTGCCATCACACCTGACTGTTACCACACTTCTAATTAAAATCTCATAAACACTTACACAGTGAAACAGCTTGCTATAAAAGTTTGGGAATGCATTTTTCAAAAGTTCCATAACTTTCCTGAATATGTCCATTTCTTAGATTCTGTCTGATTCCTCATATATCTTAGCTCTTACCCTTTCAATTCCCGCTTTCTTTGTGTGTAAAGTGGAGACAGTGAGTCATTTGTCTTTCAGTATAGCAGTGTACATGCAAGAGACCAAAAGTCAGGCAAAGAATATGCTTGAGTGGTAGAATACTTACAGCAACTGGGGAATCTCTCTCTTTGCCCACCTATAACCATTTAAGGAATAAAGAAATGAACGTAACTCAAATTTTGTAAGTAAGCTAACAAACCAGATTTCCAGAGATCTTAGCTTAGAGGTGATGTTTGCCAGGTTTTACACTTATATTATAAAGAGCAATTTTGTCAAATTCACATCTTTTACAGATTTTAAGATCGGTAAATCAGCAAACATAAATGTGTATACTATATCAGTAAATGTGCCTATTCTTTGGAAACCTGAAACCGTGTTGGTAAAGTCCATACATTTACCCAGAAAACACAGTGCTTTTTCATATTGGAAGACAGGACAGTGTATTTGGTCATTATTCTGAGGTCTCTGTTTTCATCTGACCCTCAGCTACCATCACAAACTTTACTGAACATTATTTATCTTGGCTGGCCAAACCAGCTTTTATTAGGTACTTACTTTTATCAGTTGTAAAGCCCATCAATCTTGGAGCTCAAAATTTTGGTGTCATTTTTATGTTTTCCCTTTTTTTTTTTTAATAATCTTTTTTATCCTCTTAGCTGAGGGTATCAAGTTTTATTTTTATGATTTTTCTTGTTATCTAGTATTCTATCCTTTCTTTAAATCTAGTGCTTCCTGGATTATATTCAGAGGAATTTTTTTCTTTGTGATATTCTTTTTTTTTTTTTTTTTGTGGTACTGGGGATCGAACTCAGGACCCTGCGCTTGCTGGGCAAGTGCTTATTCCACTGAGCTATATCCCCAGCCCCAAGAATTTTTTTCTTTGTGATGTTGGAGATTGACTCAATCTTCCCACTGAGTTACATCCTCAGTCCTTTTGGTTTTTTTGAGATAGAGTCCCTGAATTGCCACGGCAGAAGTCTATTACGTGAACTTTCTTCCTTGGCCTCCCAGGTACAGGGATTACAGACATGTGCCACCACACCCAGCTTGTTCAGAGGAAAACATTAATAGATGCTATAATCATAAGTGTGTTGATCATTGTCGTACCGTCAATTGATCTGTAAGCTTCTATAAGACCAACGACTCATTGAATGACTTAATAAATGAAATATATTTCTCTGGATTCTCTTAGACACACATTTTTGTAAATATACACAGGTAACTCTACCTTTGTTGGCAGATTTATTGAATTTAAATTTATAAGTAACATTTAATTTGTCCTTTTATGAGGATAAAACTTTTGGGGGGATTACCAGGAATCAAACTCAGGACTTTGCACTTGCCAGGCAGGCCCTTTGTGCTACTGAGCTATATCCCTGGCCCTATGTAACATGTTTTATTTTCTTTTTTGTAAGGTACATCTTATTCAGGTTATGAAGCAGCAGTGTATTCAGCTGCATCTTCCTACTACCAACAACAGCAGCAGCAACAGAAGCAAGCAGCAGCAGCTGCTGCAGCTGCAGCAGCAACAGCTGCCTGGACAGGGACCACCTTTACTAAAAAAGCACCATTCCAGAATAAACAGTTGAAACCAAAACAGCCTCCCAAGCCACCCCAAATTCACTATTGTGATGTTTGTAAGATCAGCTGCGCTGGACCACAGGTACTTACGTTGTATGTTTTACCATGGCTTTCTAGGTTATTTTTTATAATGAAGTATGGTTGATATTCTAATACTAATGTCTACAAAGATGATTTATGTTCTTTCTGTTTTTTATGTAATATATGCATATAAGTCAGCTCTGCATCTGCAGGTTCCACAGGTTCTGCTAACCATGAGTGGAATATATTTGAGGGAAGAATTGCATCTATCCTGAAGATAATTTTTTTGTTATTCCCTAAATAATAAGCACATATATTGTATATCATTTATAATGCTATGTATGTAACATTTACATTGTCTTAGATATATTAAATAATTGAGATGATTTAATTTAAATGAGTTTATATATGTTAATATGCAAATATGCCATTTTTATATACAAAAGTTGAGCATTCCTGGATATTTTAAGTAGTCCTCTGCTGGCACTAAGGAATGACTATTTTACTAAATGGTAGTTTTTAAAAAGCAATTTCTGTTGAAATAAAAGAATGTTATTAAGAAAAATTAAAACTATATTACATACAAATGAAAAATGGGGAAATTGAACAGTTGGGGAAGACTACTTAAAATTTAAATTTAGTTTAAAAGTTTATGTTCAATTTAATCCAACCTTAAGGATTACATTTATAAAAAGACTGACTCTTATACATGCTTTATATTGTTACATATTTCAATAATCTCGATGAGGGGACTAGGAATATTTCCATAAGAAAAGTGTATGGAAGTGTTATTTTCAAAAAATCAGTGAATTATGTAAGACTTACATTTCTTTTTTAGTTTTTTGCTGTTGTGACTTTTTTTTTTTTTTTTTTAAACAGTAGCAAAGTTTTATTAATGGTAGGAAAAGAAACAGCCTCTGCAGAGTGAGTTTGGGCCAAGTAAAAGTAAGAAAAGAAGTATGGGTGAGGGCACTGTGGAAGAGAAAACATAGTGGCCTAAAACTGTGATTTAGGCTTGAATCTGCTTATAAAACCTAATGAGCTCAACTCATTTTATAAGCATATTTGGTGTTTTTTTTGTTTTGTTTTGGTTTGGTTTGGTTTGGTTGGTTGGTTTGGGGTTTTTTTGTTTTGTTTTGAGACAGAGTTTTGCTATGAAGTTCAGGCTGGCCTTGAACTCATTTTGTTAACCCAGACTGGCCTTGAACTTGGAGTGATCCTCCTGCCTCAGGATTATAGGCATATACCACCATGTTTGGCCTAAGCATATTTGTTTTAACTAGTCTGGTGTAAGGGTCTGGTCTGGTCTGGTTTGGTTCTGTAAAAGTAATTTTATTTCCCTCTTGCATTTGCTTTGTATCCTGCTTTATGAAGTTGTGAAGTCACAGCTTTATACTAATAAAATGTAAGATGGTTAGGCTGCTTATAAACACTTTCCTTCAGTCTGGCCTTGAACTCACTGTGTATCTCAGTCTGACCTCAAATTCACAACAATCCTTCTGCCACCAGCCCCCTGAGTGCTGGGATTACAGGTTTGTGCTACCATGCCTGGCTTAAGTGTCTGGTTTTTATATAAAAATTTTGACCTAACAGTTTGGCAGATAAAAGGCATATTTGAAAAGAGAAGATCAGATTTTGACACTCTCCAGTAGCTTCTTCAATTTATATTCATAAACCTTGCCACCCCCACTATGTACTTTTTAAAAATGTATTGGATTGGTTGTCTTTTTAATACTAAATTTTTGGGATAGTTTCAATTATTGCTACGCTCTGAGTAACATAACATTATACATTTTAATCTGTGGCTAGATACTGTGTATCTTTATGTTTTGAGCATGATAGAAAAAGATTTTGTTGTGACTTTATGGTTGGTGAGTACAGGTGGGTATTTTGTGCAGCACCCAGAATATACATGAAAAGAGAAAAAGAGTGTTAGTTTTTGAGGAGTGTATTGTACTCTGCATTGACAGTTTAATAGAGGAGATACATGAGAGGCAAACACGAGATTACTGACTATGTAGGTGTCTAGGAAAAGACAGAACTTGGTGCTACAGGTTAATAACACTATTTGGAATGAGTACATATGAGGCTGACCTCGTATGTAATCATAGGCTAATTGAAAGCTGGATGATTACACAAGAACAGCAGGTCAGAGACAGTGCCCGTAATGGTTAATGAATGTTAGAGAAAAATGTGAGATTGTGAAGTAGAGTCTACGTATGGTTTAAGGAGAGAGAGTTTAGTTAGTTTAGATATAAGAGGACTGTATTGAAAGAGCACTGGGCTCTGATAATGACAGTGTGGCCTTGGACAATTCAGAAATGTTTACCTTTTGGCAGTTATATCTTGGGGCTTTTGTTTCCTCTTTCTGTGTAACAAGGGTTTGTCCTGAGACTCAAACTACTTTCTGGCCACTTTTTTTTTAGAGAGGGTTTCACTATGTAGTTCAGATTGGTCTTGGACTCACTTTGTAGCTTAGACTGACCTCGAACTCAAGTGATCCTCCTGCCTCGGCCCCCTGAGTGCTGAGATGACCAGCACGTGCCAACAAGACTGGCTTTCTGGCCACTTTAATAAAAGAATTAAATGTGTAGGCCTTAGCTCTTTGTGTTTTGTTTGAAAAAATAACAACTTTCCTCATTTATGTAAGTATTTGATTTGGAGACAGGATTCTCTTGTTTTATTTAGGTGTGGGGTTATTTTGGTTTTGTTTTTCTTTCTTTCTTTTTTTTTTTTTTTGAACGGGAATCTAACTCAGGACCTTGTGCTTGGCAGGCAGGCTGCATCACCAGCCTTCTTGTTTTAAAAGAGTTCCACCCACCTCTAAAATTCAGTGATGAATATAGTTTTATGCTAATTATTTATGGGTCTTAAATAATTTTTAAAATATGAAAGAGAAACCATTTGATCCCGCTCAAAGAAACAAAGGTAAATGTATATTAATCTTTTGTTTTAATTAACTGCTTTCCTAGCTGCATTCAAAATGATTTTAATATGTAATTTTACCATTTTATTGGCTAATATTACCATAAGTCTTTTTCTTTACAAGTGTATACCGTTTTGGCTCTTAGGTAATTTAGATAAGTTTTGGTTCTGGGTGTCATGGATTATATGTCAAAAATGTATTCTGAGTCAGAAAAGTCATTTATCTAAATATATTTATAAAGATTCTTGTTACCATGCAGTAGCTTACTCTTTCCATTTTTAATGGTGTTGATAATCCCCCTTTAATTTCTATGTATAAAGATCATTATCTATGTATAATGATCATTATCTATTACCATTCTCTGTCCAACATTGTACTGAAAACAGTTCTGTTATATTATGAATATGTATGAAAGTGTTTTGTAACTCAAAGTGTTGGATAAATTTATTCTTGGAGGGCTGAGGGGTATAGCTTAGTGGAACAGCAAGTGCTTAGCACACACAAGTCCCTAAGTTCAAGCCCCAGTACCAAAAGAAAAAAAGGACGTTTGATACACAAGTTACAGGACTTGGTAAACAAGGTGCAGAGAGCCACAGGTACATCACATATGTAGAGAATCCTTCGTGCTTATGCTCTTGCTCAACTGCTTTTAAATTTTTAATTTTTACTTTTAAGTGAATGTTAGAGACTTGAGGATTGAATCTGAAATACTGTACAAAGTTAGTGAAGCAAACTTTGTCTTTTTTGTTTGAAACAGACTTATAAAGAGCATTTAGAAGGACAGAAACATAAAAAAAAAGAAGCCGCATTGAAAGCATCACAAAATACTAGCAGCAGCAACAACTCTGCTCGTGGGACTCAAAATCAGCTACGTTGTGAGCTCTGCGATGTGTCTTGTACAGGAGCAGATGCATATGCAGCCCACATTCGTGGTGCCAAGCATCAGAAAGTAGGTGTTTTTCCCACACAGCCTTATGCTTTACTCTGTTTTCTTTTACTTTTTCAATGGTGGATTAATTAAAGATTGTTTCATCTGGTTGTGATGGTGCATGCCTGTAGTTGCAGCACTTGAGAGATGGAGGCAAGAGAATTGCTACAAGTTAGAGGCCAGCCTGGGCTATAAAATGAGTTGAAGATCATCCTGAACTACATGGTGAGACCCTGTCTCAAAAATACAATTTTAAAAAAATACTGCTTCAAATATGAAAAATTCTGCATTGTGTTCTAACATATATAAGGTAACATCAAGTAGTCATTGCTTACAAAGGGAAAAAATAAGAGCTCTTTCTTTAAATTGAATTAAACCACTTTTTTTTTTGAGACAGTCTTGCTGTGTAACTCAGGCTGGCCTTAAACTGATCTGTAGCCCATGCTGGCCTCTAACTCACAGTGATCCTTCTGCCTCAACCTCCTGAGTGCTGGGATTACAGGTGTGCACCACCATGCCCAGCTAAAACTACTTACTTAATAGTTTGGGAATGGTGTGAATTTTGCTTCTTTCAAACGTATAATTTTAGAATGGCTTGTATGTGGCCAAGTCATTTTATCTTTCCTTGCCTGTTTCCTCACCTGCAGTGATAAATATGAATAGATATTTACAGCAGACATTATCTTGTGTTTTGGGTATAAAAACATAAAATTGAGGAAAAAAGGCAGAAATACAATTTTCACTTTATACTGTCATTTAGACAAACTTTAAAAGTTACATTTTTAGTTTCCTGACAAATGTGCTTCTGTTTTATAGGTGGTTAAATTACATACAAAACTCGGTAAACCTATTCCTTCAACAGAACCAAACGTTGTTAGCCAAGCTACTCCTTCAGCAGCTGTCTCTGCTTCAAAACCGACTGCCTCTCCTTCAAGCATTGCAGCAAGCAATTGTACTGTGAACACTTCATCAATTACGGCTTCTTCTGTGAAAGGTCTCACAACTGCAGGAAACTCATCTCTTAATAACACATCCAACACTAAAGTATCAGCAGTGCCTGCCAATATGGCTGCCAAGAAAACATCTACACCCAAGATAAACTTTGTCGGCAAGTACTGAAGATTCTATTTTCCTCCTGTCAAAGCGATGTTTCTTCTGTATCTCAGCTTTTTCTCTGTATATCTGCCTTCTTAATTTTTGTCTGTGATTTACTAGTTTCTTCTTTCAGCTATATGGATTTAACTTTCCTAGTTGTTCATACACACACACCCCTTTAACCGTTTCAGTGATCTTCCTAATTACCCTAATTCTTTCTCTGCTTTTGTTTTTTGCGTGATCCTGAGGATTCATCCCATGTGTGCCGGGGAAGCACTCTACCCCTGAGCTGCGTAGTCTTCTGTCCAGCCCACAGTCTGCTGTCATGTTTTCATTACCTTTTCTTGAAACTGACTTCAGAGTTCACCACAGACTAATTGCCAGGTCTAGTGGTTAGTTTTCAGTTTCTCCTGTGAACTTCCATTTGACCAGTTGGCTGCTATACCATGGACCTTAGAATATTTCTCCCCATCTCTTTTATATGTCCATCCATCCCTTTCTGAGATGTCTATTGATTTTTCTCTGCCTGGATGTTCATTAAATAATAGTATTCCTAAGATTCTGATTGTGGTTCTGGTCTCACTATACTTAAGTATTTTAAGTGTCCCTTATCCATTTTAGTGTGTGTAATGACTTTGTAAAATCTTTTTCAGCAAATTCAGAACTGCAGCTTGAGTTTGAGAGTTACATTTTAGGGATTCATTTGCCATCCTTTATGGCTGTGTAGATGGTTTCTAGTGTGGTCCATTCTGTACCAGGAATCCATTACAACATAGTGCAAAAAGTAATTAAAATTGCTAACTTTAAAGTGGAAAACTTCACTAACATTTCTTATTATTTCTTCCCGTTTCCATAGTATCTCTTCAGTATTTGAAGAAAAATTTTTCATAGCCTGTCTTATTCTATATGCTTTTGAAAAAGTCTCTTCCTTAGAGCTTTGTATCTTATTGCATCTATTCTCTTCAACATAATTCTCATGCCCTCTGTCATTTTATTAAAATATTCGTATCAAATCATGTTAGTCTTCTGCTTAAAAGTAGTCATTGGAATTCTGGGTGTGGTGGCGCATGCACCTGTAGGCCCAGCATTTGGGAAGCTGAGGCAGGAGGATCACCCCAAGATTGAGGCCACCCTGAACTACAGAGACCCTTTCTCAACAAAACAGAACATTTTTACTGGCCTTGTCCTTGAATGAAGTCTATGTGTTAGTTATGTTAGGTAAGATCCTTCATAATATGACCCCTAGCTGCCTTTCCAGCTTTATATCTCAGCATCTCTGCCAAGATAGGAATTCATATTGTATTCTTCAAAGGCATAAAAGCAGAAATTCACAGTTAATACAGTACTCGCCTGGATAAAGAATTAATTTTGATAGACAGGATAAAGCTGTGATTTATAACTGTTTCTCTTAGAGGTTACTTATTCTTTCAATTTAGGACAACAACAGTAAAAAATCTTGTGTAAATAACGCTTGGTATAAGTTAAGGTCTAATTTCATTAGATAAGTTGTTGAAGGAAATAAGCAATTATAAAAGCTCAATTGCTTTCATTTCCTTCTTCAGTGGAAAATTTTATTTGAACTAAGTTTTCCGTAAAAACTGATTATTGAATTTAACTTTGATTAAAAGGAGTATTTATTCATACCTTTGGCAAAAAATTGAGTTATTAAGTTTAGTATGTACCCTTTTAAGTACTAGCTGGTTACTTTTAGATACTTGATGGAGGCTGGGAGATACTGTTAGATTTGAGAGATAGAGAAGAATCAGGTATGTATTTCATGAATAGTATTTTACAAGCTATGTAGGTGAAATGGTTCTTTAAAGTTCTGATCAGTAGTATCGTTTACAGAGTTTGAGTATTAGTAGAAAACCCAGAACTTTACCTGAAGTTTTCATTGTGTAGATTATACATTTATATGAAATTAAAATCATGGTAACTCTGATGCTTTTTCTAGGTGGCAATAAGCTACAGTCCACAGGAAATAAAACAGAAGACTTAAAAGGAACCGAATGTGTAAAAAGCACTCCTGTCACTTCTGCTGTGCAGATTCCAGAAGTAAAGCCAGAGGTGGTGTCAGAACCAGTCACACCTGCGTCTCTTGCTGCTTTACAGAGTGATGTGCAGCCAGTGGGCCATGACTATGTGGAGGAGGTATTGATTTCAGAATATGCCATTCCTGTGAAATTGGATAAAGGGAAGAAGTGTGTTGCTTTGTTGCATGCATGCTTTATGTATAAAATTAAGAGTAAGGTTACTTAGGAAGGAATATCAAGGGTCTTTGTTATATAGTAATGTCATCACCTTTAAACTTGCCACTTGTTAAGTTTTACATCTTTGTCTCTGTAAATACTGTCACTATGATGTAAAGTACCTTTCTATTTATTTGACAGACATTTCTGTACTTCAACTGGTATAAAACATTAAAAATTCTTAATGGCAAAAATATTGATGAGGAGAACCCAGTATATCTCCTTTTGAACAGTCACTTAGATTTATGTGTACAATTAAGGTTACTGATGTATAAAAGGTGTCATTTGTTTAGTTTTTCAAGCTGACTAGAAAATTTCTTGTTTTACATGTCCAATAAATGGAGAGGCAAAGGGATATCAGAGATGCTTGCATAAATATTTGTTGTCAGCCAAAAATCGTGCAGTGTGATGGCACTACTCTTTGCTTCCACTTCATTGTAGAACATGTTTAAGTTTCTTGCCGGGTGTGGTGGCACATGCCTGTAATCCCAACACTGGGGAAGCTGAGGCAGGAGGATCACTGAGTTCAAGGCCAGCCAAGGCTACTTGAGCGAGTTCAAGGCCTGGCTACACTACATAGCGAGACCTTGTTTCAAAAAAAAGAAAAAAGTTCCCTGAGCTTTACTGTCACCTGTAAAATTTGGGTATTCCCAGTGAAGTTGTAAAGGTTAAATGAGATTAAGTACCTAGCACAGTGCCTAGAATATAGTAGATTTTTGGCAAATGTTACATCTCTGGTGATAGTAATATTTGGTTGTCTTTTTTTTTAGAAAACAAATTTTTAACCCAAGCACCCTAATTTCTGATGATACAGATTAATTCAGTAATTATTCAGAGAATTGCTTTCAGAGTCAATCTTTATGCATGTACAATTTGAACTTAGTATCCCTTATAGATTTCATAGTAATATCCCAGTTTATTTGTCTTTTTGATGGTGCAGTTAGAAAAAGTTCATGTTGACTTTCATAAAGATGTATCTCTAAAAGTATTAACATTTGAGAAATTGGCTGCCAAAATAATGTTTTTAACCGTCTTTATCTCCCTCTCCAAGAACAATACTTGGCCAACAGCAGGTGATTTAGTAACTAGTAGAGATTTTAAGGCAGTGAGGGTCAGCCTGTCAGAGATAAATACCCAAACTCAACACAAAGGCCACTTCCTTATCACAAAGTGCCAACACTGCAGTTAAACATGAATACTGAGGTTTTAGTTTAGAAAAACTCATACATTAATATCTTTTGTCTTAAAAAAAAATGACGATGCATGCCATAGGTTCACCATCACTGATTTAAGGCATCTAGCTACCTTTAGATGTTTACATACAGACAAAAATATTAAAATAACCTATAACGCTGACCTATAATCCTCCCTACTTGGGAGGCTGGGGCTTGGATTGCAAGTTCAAGGCCAGCTTGGGCAGTTTACCAAGAGCCTGTCTCAAAATAAAAGGATCTGAGGATGTGGTAGAGTACTTGGCGTAGTATTCATGGTGTGAGTATGTACATGAAAGATTTACAAAAGCATGTGTATGCTAACATCTTATATGCTGCAGTTCTTAACTTTAGTCTTTTTACAAAAAAACTTACCACTTATTTTCCCCACTGAAAATTGTAATTGCTTATAAACATCAAAGAATTTTTGAGGGTTTACAAATGAAATCTTATAATTTTACCTGTTTTCTCACTTCAAGGTACGGAACGATGAAGGAAAAGTAATTAGATTCCATTGTAAACTATGTGAGTGCAGCTTTAATGATCCCAATGCTAAGGAAATGCACTTAAAAGGACGAAGACACAGACTTCAGTATAAAGTAAGTTAGTTTAAATTACTCTTTTCTTTCCTAGTACAACTCAGAACATTCAAGCCTCAAATTACCCGGGCCATGACTCCCATTCTAAGATTAACGTGTAGTCCTGATAGACTTAGAATTAAATTTTTTTATTCATTACTTAGAAACTATATAGCTGTACTATATGTACCAATGTTAGTAACTGGCAGAATAAAAGTGAAATATTTGAGTCCAATAATCAGATTAGTAGTGATAACTGCTTCACAGAGATCATTTGAACAAAGCATCAGATCTCCATTTACTTCTTTTATCTTGAAAAACCTCCCAGTAAAGTAAATTTGAGATGAACTGACATATTTAAAAAATCCCTTTGCTTACCTTACACTAGGAATTCTTAATTGGGTATACATCAAGTGTTACGATAAAGCTATACAAGTAAAAGTTTATAGATAGGGATGGACTAATGCACTAGATGCATGTTTTTTTAAACATGGGTGGTGAAACAGGCTGGTGAGAGGCAGAACTTTAACAGGAAAAGAAACCTTTTAACCTCAGTACAGACACTTAGGTTCATCTGTTTATAAACAAGTAAAATTGAACGTCAGTCCCCTAAGGATTTCATATGACTTTCTGTTGATCAGCACTAAGTTACATAACTTTTACAGACTAAGGCGTTTTAAACTTGAATAATTAAGCATTTTAAGTAGTGTAATCTGAATCTTTTCTCTGATTACACTTTACTGGTTTTACTTGTTAATAGGAAATTTATAACAAAAATCTTCATTGAATTAGAGAATATGGAATTGTAGGATTAAACATACAGGTAGATTTAGGAGGATCTGCTATTTTAAATGTCTTGTCTATATTAACAGAAAAAAGTAAATCCAGATTTGCAAGTGGAAGTGAAACCCAGTATTCGAGCAAGGAAGATCCAGGAGGAAAAAATGAGGAAACAAATGCAAAAGGAGGAATATTGGCGAAGAAGGGAAGAAGAAGAACGGTGGAGGATGGAAATGAGGTATTATCTTTAACTCCCCCCCCCCCTTACTATATATCTCAGACCCTTGTGCTTGCCAGGCAAGCTCTGTGCTGCTGACTTATATCCCTGGCTGAGTCTTTAATTTGTAATACCATGGTAGTAAATGGTTCCTCTTTTCTTAAAAAAAGTATTCTGAGTATATGGCTCGCATTCAGAGCAGTCCTTGTTTATTTAATATACTTGCAGTATTTAGTAACCTTCTATGTATAGGAAAAACATTTATTAAAATTAAGTTTTTAGTTATACTATACTTGACTGTGGCTTGATACTAGGAATTTTGGTTTAAGTGATTACCCTATATATTAAATACATCAAGAAATTCATCTCATAAATAAGTGCTTTAGTTTAAAGAAGAAAAATATAAATATGGGTACCTGATAGCAGTCTCCTGAATTTGATATAGATACATATTAATAATGCAGTTACTATTTATTTATTTATCTGCGTGGAGGTACTGGGAACCTACGCAGGACCTCATGCTTGCCAGGCAAGCACTGCACCCCTGAGCTAAATGAAAAAGACTTCTATTTCAGTAACTTCAGAGACTGTAGGGAAGGAGAATTGAGATAACTTACCTTCACAGATTCATTTATTCATAAATATTACCTATCTAAATGTTAGCTTTTATTGAGCTATAACTCACCTTTAAACTGTACAATTCAGTGTGTCTTGGTATACTCACAGAGTTGTGCAACAGTCGCCAGAAGTTATTGTTTAAAAATTTGAGGGGTCTGGAATATAGCTCAGCAACAGTGCTTGCCTGGCAAGTGTAAGTAAGGTCCTGAGCTTGATTCTCTGCACCAAGAAAAATTTTTTTATTAGTATATATTTGTAGTACATAATGATTACGTTCATTATGGGGAATTGGTACATGTGCATAATACATCTTAATTCCTTTTTTTCTCTTGCCCCTTCTACCCCCTCCTTTTCTTTTTTTAAATAGTAATCAGATTCATTTTTCTTGTAAGTCCTTAAAAGGTAACTGTCATATACATACAGATTGAGTCACTTCCACTCTGTTCCTGATAAACTCCCCCTCTTGCCTCAGCCACAGACAACCCTTTTGGAATGTTTCACATAAATGGAATCATGTAATAATTGTCTTTTGTGTCTAGCATCTTTGATTTTTACATTATGCAGTGTTTTCTTTTATGGTTTTTCTTGGTACATTTTAGGTATAGGTAATGATCACATTCATCATAGAAAACCTGTACCTGTATGTGATACAGCTTCTTTTCTTTCCCATTTCCCTACCCTCCATTCAACCTTTCCTTCTCTCTCCATTTACAAAAGCTTTTTTTAAATTAGGTTTTATTGGTACATTTTAGAGATACATAACAATCACATTCATCATAGAGAATTTGATACAATTGTTTCCATGCCTTCTCTTTAACCCCTTTTCCTCTCCCTATTTACATAAGCTTTTTTTTAAGTTTGATTTTATTAGCACTGTTTTTTTGTTGTTATTGAGACAGGGTCTCACTGTGCAGTCCCCCCTGGACCTTGAGTAGCCCAGGCTGGCCTCAAGCTTGCAATAATCCTCCTGCCTCAGCCTCCCAAGCGCTGGGATTACAGGCATGTGCCACCATGCTCGGTCAGCTCTTGGTATATTTTATTTATTTATTATTTATTTATTTATTTATTCTATTACTGTTACTTTCATATATATTTAAAAGACGATCACATTCATCATACAGAAGTAGATATAACTTGTTTTCCTCCTTGCTCTACCTTCCCTTTAAAAAGCTTTGTTTCCATTTTTCGATCTTACTCATTTTTTTTCTTCTTTCCTTTCCCCTTTCCCCCTTTGTTCCCTTCCCCATTTGAACATTTTCTTCTTATTTGCAATACATTTTGGTCCTTATTTACACATTTGATTTCTCATATCAGAGAAATAATGTATTTACAGTCCTATAATGTAGGATTTTTTTTTTTTTTTTTTTTCCGGGACCGGGGATCGAACTCAGGGCCCTAGTGCTCAGCGGCAAGCACTTAGCCCACTGAGCTGTACCTCCAGCCCCTAATGTAGGATTTTTATGTCACTTACGAGTATGGTCTCAAGGAGACATTATGCAGTATTTTCATTTTGTTTTGTGACTGAATATAATGTGCGAGTTTGTTTGCTTGTTATTGTATTTGTTGGTATTTTGTTTTGTTTTGACACCAGGTTTTGTTATGTAGCTCAGACTGTTCTTGAACTTGCAGTGACCTTCCTACCTCAGCCCCCCAAGTGCTGTTTCTGCAGTTGTACACCAACATGCCTAACTCCTGTGTTCTGTAGTTGTGTTACATTTTGTTTATGCAGTCATCTGTTAATAGACATTTGAGTCACTTTTATGTGTTGGCTGCTGTGAGGTTTGAGGGTTATTGTTTGTTTTGCAGTACTGGGGATACAGCATAGGGCCTTCACTCGCGCTCCGGCCTCAGCTCCCGCTCCAGCCCTGACCCACGCCCTGCTATTTTTTTCCTTTGGAGACACCTTGGTCTCACTGAGTCACCCAGGTTGGACTCAGAGTTGCTGTCCTCCTTTCTCAGCCTCCCAGGGTACTGGGAGTTAGAGCCCAGTCTGGAAAACTTAGAAAGATGCTGTTTGATATTAAAAAGGAGTAGGGATATAGAGGAGTAGCTCAGTGCAAAGGCCATGGCTTCAATCCACAGTAGTATGAAAAAAATGATTTACTCTAATAGATACTTCAAAAGAAATTAAACTGGGCATGATGTCACATGCTGTAATCCTAGCACTCAGGATACTGAGGCAGGAGGATCACTGTGAGTTCAAGGCCAGCCTCAACTGCGTAGAAAGACTTTTTCTCAAGAAAAATAAAATGAAATGAAATTTAAATATTCATTTTTAAAGGATATTTGCGTTTTAACTATTACATTAAGATAGGACTAAGTATATGTTTAAAAATTAGAATATTATACTAAATAGTGTTGCGAAAAGTGAACTATAAAATAACTATATTTTCCCCTAGAATATTGGGGAAACAGCTTTATATTTTTTACATACGATGCGGCCTAAGAGAAGCAAACAAGATTGCCATATCTACTTTCATATTCAGTGTGTTATACCACATGTTACCTCTGCATAACTATTCTATACATACAGTAAAAACAAAAACATCCAATAAATGTATGTTAAAAGTAATTGTGACCTCAGGGATCCTATGAAGGGGTCTCAGACCACCAGGGGTCTGCTGAACACACTGTTACTTATTTTACCAGTGAAATATTCTTAACTATATGGCTGCTTTTGTTGCTATTTGGTGTGTATTTCTCCTGAGATCAATTGTTTGCTTTTTTAAAAGTCTGCTATTAATTTGTACACACTTTTTACATTTTATTTCCCCTTTAATATGTGTTATTTAAGTGCCCATCAAGTGAGGAATGGATAAAAAAGATGCAGTATTTTTATATAATGGAATATTACATGAGTATAAAGAAAGATAACCTCGAGGCTGTTACAGGTAAATGGATGCAACTAGACACACCATACTCACAAGTGAAATAAATTAGGCCCGCATGTGTAAACATCATATCATCATTTCCCTAGTGTAAGAACCTGAATGAATAAATACAACCACAGGATAGCTGGGACAACTGTACTGCTGATTTCTACTGGTCTATTGAAAGGAACAGTTAATACTTAAATATATTTTTTTATCTTTTTTTTCTTTTAACCAATTTTGCATGCTTATATCTAGTAATCTGAACAACTAATTTGAAGACAACAATATGCAGTATAACAACCATTGTTGAATTCCTATCATTGTTTAGTGAAATTTTTGTATTATTTTTTATTGTTTTAAAAAAATTTAAAATTTTAAACATTGACTTGAATTTTTAAAAAATAAAAAAATAACTTCCTTTGAAACTTTTGCCTTTGTAATATGTTGCAAAATTTTCTAAGCCATACATTAATTTCCTCTTTATGCATATGTCACATATGTACTAAGCATGAATTAGCAATTAAAAGCCTCTGCTGACATTTAATACACACATTTTTAGTAATAGCAAGTGAAATACTCGACACTGAATTGAACATGATTTTTAGAGAGCAGTTAAACCATTTTTACTCTTTTACCTTCTGAAAACTAAAAGGAAGACACAAGTAAAGATGGTTTATCAGTCTTCAGTTAGACAACCAAACAGCGCTAGTTGACAGACACATTCATTTCTTATGTTTTGTGTACAACAGATTTGTTAGTAAAGCTTTACCAAAACTACTGACAGGTAGCTCTTCCCTTGAGAGATCTTAATATACTAGATTAAAGTTGAATGTGAAGGTGGAGGTTGAGGGTGTAGCTCAGTGGTAGAGTGCTTTTCTAGTATGCACCAGTCTTGGACTCAGTCCTCAACACTGCAAAAAGAGTTTCAAAATGAAGAAACAAAGCAAGGGTGACACAAAGAGGGAAAGCCCAGGTGGAGAGTACGGTGGGTAGTACAGCTCTCAGAAGGGCGGCCACAGCCAAGGGTAGTGGTGTATGCGCGCAACTCCAGCACTCCAGAGGGGCTGCGGCAGGAGAGTTGAAAGTTTGAGCCCATCCTGGAGGACTTAGTCAGACCCTGTCTCAAAAATTTAAAAAATTGGATAATGTACTAGGCTTGTAACTCAGGGCAAAAGCCCTAGGTTCAGTCCCTAGTACTCGAGGGGGGAAACAGGGTTGACCAATAAAGCAGACTTTGCACCCAGAGTCCTGTGTTTGAGTTCATCTCATGGGTCTTTTACTTAATGTTCATAACTAATTTTTAATCTGAGCTGGTGACTCTATAAAGTGTCATAAAAATCCTGATGACCTTGCTGATACAGCCTGTATTTTTTTATCCTAATAGATATTAGGAGCTGAGTCACTGCTATTGTTTCTAGCCAGGACATTTGCTTTCTGTTTTATATAGTCCCTGTTGTTCTTGACATGTCCCAATGAGACTGACTCTCATAGCGTATTGTTGGTTTGTTTTTTATTTGTTTGTTGCTTTAGTATGGGGAATCGAACTCAGGACCATGCACTTGGCAGGTGCTAATGCTGCTATATCCCCGACTCATTGAGAGTAAATTACCTCTTATCAACGTTTTGCATTAATTTTTCTGAGTGGACAAATAAATACCTCTTCTACCTGTGTCATAAATAGAAAACTTGAATATATTTTAAGAGGTTCTCTCTAAGGGACAAAATGGAAGAATCAGTTTCTTTAAGGCTGTGAAGAAAATACCTAAATGTCATACATGCACACAGTAGGACTTTCTTTTTTTTTTTTTTTTTTTTTGGTCTTTTTGAGAGAGGGTCTCGCTCTGCAGTTCAGGCTGGCTTGAGCTCACTTTGTAGCCCAGGCTGGTCTCAAACTCACAACAATCGTCCTGCCTGAGCCTCCCTAGTGCTGGGATTACAGGCGTGTGCCACCACACCTGGCCCAGTCTTTCAAATAGTATTGATTGGGTCCAAAAGATGTAGGAATTGGGTTTATAAACCCTACCTTAAAAATTGGATAGAATGGAAATAAAGCTGGGATTTGTAATGTTTGCTCTTTGTACTTTGTCTGTAAGCTGTAAAGTTTTTTTGTTTTTGTTTTATTTTGTTTTTTGTCTTTTTGAGAAAGGGTTTCACTCTGCAGTTTAGGCTGGCCTTGAACTCACTTTGTAGTCCAGTCTGGCTTCAAACTCAGATTGATCCTCCTGCCTCAGTCTCCTGAGCGCTGGAATTACAGGTGTGCGCCACTAAGCTGTAAAGTTTTACTGTTTGTCCTTTTGTTCTAATTCTCTCCCATTTCTTTTCCATCTCTTTTCCTTTCCTTCTCAATGAAATAGAATAAAATAAATTGAGTAAACTAGGGAAAAAGAAGTTACCTAGGCTGATTTGTGTGGGGCTGATTTGCTTTTTATGTCATTGATGCACGTTCTTAGCTCTTATTTTTCTTCAGTGTCTTTAGTATTATTCCTTGTGTTTCAGGCGTTACGAAGAGGACATGTACTGGAGAAGAATGGAGGAGGAACAGCATCATTGGGATGATCGCCGCAGAATGCCTGATGGAGGCTATCCTCATGGTCCTCCGGGTCCCTTAGGTCTTCTGGGAGTCCGACCAGGCATGCCGCCTCAGCCGCAGGGTCCTGCAGTGAGTGGCCACTTCATTTATGTTATTAGAAGATAGTTGGCTTGGGGAGGCTTTGTAGCCTTAAATAGCCTCATCTTGATGAAACTTTTCATCTGATTTAGAATTTTCCCTCGTTAACTGTCAGCTCCCAATTCAAGTGTCTTTAGTGCCTATGGACTTCATAAAATTTTGTTTTCAGTATTTGCTGAGTTAGGGAAAATGTCTGCTTTTGTTAATTATTCTTTCACATAAGAGGCTTTTTTGTCATTGTTTTTCAGATTGGGGCAACAGCCATTTTTTCAGCCAATTCCTTTGACAATTCCTTTGACTTTGTTTATTTTTTACCTATTTTTTAACTGACACATAAGAATTGCACATATCTTAGTATTTCTTACCTTCTCCTTATCTGTAACAGAAACTTTTTTCTTTGAATCGTAAACTTTTTTTTTTTATTGACAGTACTGGGGATTGAACCCAAAGGCCTTCCCACTGAATGTGTGCCCAGTCTTTTTTATTTTGAGACAGAGGCTTGCTAAGTTGCCACGGCTGAGCTTGAATCTGCTATACTCCTGTCTTGGCCTCAAAGTGCTTGGGATTACAGGCATGTGCTGCTGTGCCTAGCAATAATCACTGGCTCTCAAGGTTTACCAGAGGTCATTTGGAGGGTCGGTATAACTCTGTGCCGGCCCCCCTGCTTAGCTTGTCCAGTGCCTGGATTTGATTACCAGTCCGTAGCCTTATTATGTGTGTGATACGTATTTACTCATTTTGAGACAAGATGTGTATATACATACACAATTGTAGTCATGAAATAACTTTGCATTATTTGTTTTTATTTTACTGAATTTTTTTTTTTTTTTTTTTGCGGTACTGGGGATCGAACTCAGGACCCTGCGCTTGCTAGGCAAGCGCTTATTCCACTGAGCTATATCCCCAGCCCAATTTTACTGAAATTAATAAACATAGAAGATAGTTTTAAATGGACATTTTGCTTAACTTCTTGTTGAAAAGAGATGACATATATGTAGTTGAAAAATAATAGTTTACTTTTGCTCAGAAAAAAATCTTAAATAACTTTTCTCTCTAGCCTTTACGTCGCCCTGACTCATCTGATGACCGTTATGTAATGACAAAACATGCAACCATCTATCCCACTGAAGAGGAGTTACAGGCAGTTCAGAAAATTGTTTCTATCACTGAACGTGCTTTAAAGCTTGTTTCAGACAGTTTGTCTGAACATGAGAAGAGCAAGAGCAAAGAGGGAGATGATAAGAAAGAGGGAGGTAAAGACAGGTGTGTTTTCAAAGTTGTTTACAATGTGTAGTTTTTGTTTTCCTTATGTAGACATTTTACATTTGAAATAAAGATTACAAAGACTGGTGTTTGATTGTCTTAACTATACTTTAGATACATGAATACTCAAGTGTTTTTAGCTAAAATAATACAGTTTCACTGACATAATTTCAAACTTTGTAATTTTAACCAATTTTAAGTTTATATAAAAATGTATGGGATCTATTTCAAAGCAGCCTTTATAGTTATCCAATTGCATTCAGTTGCTTTTTTAAATTTCTAATTATTGGTTACACCTGTCCCCCAATCTTTGTGTTAATAAACAAAGATTGTTTGACAGCACTGGATATAAAACATGACCTAAGGCAAAGCTTTAGCAGCGTCTTTCATATCAAGTTTGTATTATGATTTGTAACTTTTTCTTTTCCCTTTATCATTTAGACGTTTTTCCCTTCACTATTGTTGATTGAGCACAGGAAACTAACCTACTTCCCCAACCCTTTTTTAAATTTGTCTTATTTTGAGACAAGGTCTCTGAGTTGCCCAGGCCAGCCTTGAACTTCACCATTTTGAGTAAATCAGTTTTACCTAAACCCTGCTCAGTTTGCAGTTTGGAAATATTTTTGTGTTAATATTAAGCAGCGGGGCTGGGGATATAGCTCAGTGGAATAAGCGCTTGCCTAGCAAGCACAGGGTCCTGAGTTCGATCCCCAGTACCGCAAAAAAAAAACAAAAACAAACAAACAAAAAAAAAACAGCATTCTGGCTTTTAAAAAAATGGGGACTGTGTAATTGTCCATGTGAGAACTTACTTCTTACTTACTTTTAATACATATTGCTTATTCCAATGAACTGTAGTTAAAAATACTACATTTTTAATGGTAGTGTAGATGATAATTTTAGTCATAGAAAAGTCATTTACTACTGTGTGTTTAGAGAACATCGTGGTTCTCGTTGAGAAATGTCATTATAATACAAGTTGGTTTTGCTACAGAGCTTTGAAAGGAGTGTTGCGAGTGGGAGTATTGGCAAAAGGATTACTTCTCCGAGGAGACAGAAATGTCAACCTTGTTTTGCTGTGCTCAGAGAAACCTTCAAAGACACTATTAAGCCGTATTGCTGAAAATCTACCCAAACAGCTTGCTGTAAGTATCATCGAAATGTTAAATTTACTGTCTACTTCAAAAGTTTTTGGCAGAACTAACTGTGCTTCAGTTTAAACCACAGCCAGCCTTTGAAATTTGGCTTGGCTTTCCATATTGAATTTTTTGCTTAATGGTACAAACTGATGAAACTATTTCCTACTTTGTCTTTTTAGGTTTTATAGTGCTATATTTGACATGAAGCCATCTTGCTAATTATTTTAAAAATGTGAAATTGTAGCATATGCCATCTTTTTCCTGTTATTTTTCCAAGATTTGAATCATAAGGTGCTTTTTCAGAGGAGAAAGTGTTGTGTTTTTTTCTTTTTCTAAGCAAAGTGTATATAGTAAGCTTAAATTTTTAAAATTCATGAACTTCTTATTTAGCTGAAAATGTTTTTAATAAGAGTTTTTATTTTTATTTCTCCAGTTTTTTAAATAAATTACAACAATCCCCCTTAGCCTCAGCAATGTATGTTATATTTTTCCCTCGCATGTCTGTGATAAAGTTTAATTTACTAATTGGCCATAGTTAAGGTTAATAGCAGTAACTCACTATAGATCTTAGCAACAACCTCAACCTTGGCATGATTTTTTTTTTTCTTCTTTGAGACAGGATGTCAACTGTGTATAGTCCACAGTGGTCTTAAATACCGTTTTGGAATATTTGAATTGCCAGCCTTAGTTTCGCCCTTTGGGGCCATTATTAAGTAGAGTAAGGATGACTGGAGTATAAACATCACCGTAACTGTCAGTCTGATAACCTAGACTGCTGTGAAGTGGCCCATGGGCAAGTGAAATACATAGCTTGGATACATTTGGCAAACAGTGTTTCATATCAGGCCAGATGGGACATGAGGACTCACAATTTCATATTTTTTATTTCTGGAATTATTTTTCTTAATATTTTCAGATTGTAGTTGACCACAGGTAACTAAAACTCCAGAAAGTGAAATGGATAATAAGCAATGAGTATTATAGTTTGTTTTCTAATGTTTATAATGGTAGGAAATCTTGGCAGTGTACACTAAACAGAACATTCTCTTTTTTGTAAAAGCAAATTTAAAAAAAAATTTTTTTTGCATTGTCAGACTGACGAATGCAAAATAATGATTCTTTGAATAATTTAGGGTGTAGGTATTCAAAACTTTGCACTGTAAATTCTGAGATTGATAGTTCAGGTAATACGGATTCTGTAGAATACCACCTGACCAGAGTAGAGCAATAGATAACAAAGTAGACAGTATAAAATCCTATCAAAGTGAAGCACTTACTGTGGTTATGTTAATTTTATTCCAGATAATGAAGTTTCTTACTGTGGACAATTCTTTTTAAATGCTAGGAACCGACAGTTGGCGTTCTGTGTCCACCTCTCCGCCCTGTTCACGATACTGGGTCATTGAGGGGAATAAAAGATTTGAAAGCCTTAGAAAAGTCATGGCATTTGCACGAAACATCTTGAGCCTAATAATGGTGCCTTAGTAAACTACAGAGCAGAAAGTAACTATTCTAGCTAAACCAACAGTAAGCTAAAAGGAGATTACTCTTCCCAAATCTTCCTGTTCTTATTGTATAAGTAGATAAGTAAAATAAAATTTGTGGCTGGGCGTAATGTCTCATGCCTGTAATCCTAGCACTCGGAAGGCTGAGGCAGGAGTATTACTGTGATTTTGAGGCCAGCCTGGGCTACATAGTGAGACCATATCTCAAGACAAAAATAAATCTTTTTCTATTCTTCATTATCTTTAAGGTATTAGGTAAATTATTGCCCCCATTTTACAGAAACAGACACAAGGCAGTTAAATAATTGCCCACCTTCAAATCACTAATAATTAAAACATGTCTATCAAATTATTGTAAGTTTTGTTTTTATCTAATTATTTATTAACTAGGACTTTCTGATTATTGATAAGATGTACATCTATTCAGTTTACAGAGAATGTGCAATGGGAATTGTTAAATTGTGGTTCCTGGATATTCGTTGTTTCGGGTTTTTTTCACATTCTGTAAATCCAAGAGATACCAGCACTCTGTCTTTTATGCAAGAGTTTATCATCTAAGAGGGACATCATGGGATACAAATAATAGTATAAGCTCAACAAAAAAATTCTGAAAATGAAGTGCAAGAGATTAATGATACTGGCATATCCTGCTGGCTTTCTGAGCAAAGTAGTATATGATTCAGTTCTTGTAGAATGGTTTAAGGTAGTGAAGGCTAAGCCATAATGAAACTACTTTTGTCTCTTAATACAGCAAATCCAACTAATTTCTTACATCTTCATTATATAGGTTATAAGTCCTGAGAAGTATGACATAAAATGTGCTTTGTCTGATGCGGCAATAATTTTGAATTCATGTGTGGAACCCAAAATGCAAGTCACTATCACCTTGACATCTCCAATTATTCGAGAAGAGAACATGAGGGAAGGAGGTTGGAAAGCCATTAAATGTTCTATTCTTCTATTAGCTATTTTTTTCATTTACCTACTCTTTAAGATGGCATTAGCCCTAGAAGGCAACATGCTGGCATTACATACGAATTTGATAGACTTGACTTACTTAGCAACTAGTTTTAAGATCATTTTGCACAAAGTGAATGTTCCTCCTAGTGATGTATTTTTTATAAAACACTTGTAATATGATTGGTTTTATTGATTTTTTTTAATGCTAACCTCAGATTTCTGGGAAAAAAAAACTTCAAAATTATCTTTACTGGCATAGTTGATACATGAAAAATGTTTGCTAGTAACTAGGGGCCACAACTTTAACTTCCATTAAGAAGTTCTTGTTCTTGCCTTGTCTACCAAAAAAAAAAAAAAGACAAGAGAGTTTCACAAAATTGGCCTAAACTTCATAACACTTAAATATTTTAAAATATTTGTTAGGTTTGTGATTATGGATTTGGCTTATCCTAAGGTAAATATTTCCAGTTCTCTGAGGTTGCTCTTTGGTTTGGAGCACTGTCATTAATACAGAGCATCCTTACGTATGCAGATTTGGGCATTGGCCTGATTATCATACTAGAGATACTGCAAAATAAACAAGTACATATAGTTAATAAGTTATAGACAGTTCAGGATTTTTAAACTTTATTTGCAATTGTAGAATATGAAATCCTGCTGGTGCCAGCAATGTTGCTTTAGGGACTGTTCTGTAATATTTTCAAAGCTTCAAGAGCTTTTAAGCCAAAAAGCATGATCAGTCTGCAGTATGTTGGTTCTGTTTTTATGGGTCAGATAAAATTTACTTTGTTTCCTTTCATGTTGTTTCTATACATTTTGTTCAATATGTAACTATAATCTACACTAATATTTCTTTGTGACGCAGGTTGAAGAACAAAAGACTCTCAGTTACTGTCCCTTTAAATTTGTTTTCTTACAGCAAAGCAATTTTTTTAAGACACTGGGCTTTTCTCAACCCAGGAAAAGAACCTTTTACCCAAAACATCATTGGGAAACATACCTAGTCTTACATACTTTTTAATATATGCACCATTTTAGGATTTTTGTGTTGTATCTTAAGCTTTGCATCTTAAAACGGAGTTTGTGTAAGGGATCTTTTATGTAAACATGAATTTCCACTCAGGATCTGACCATGGATGTTGCTGGAGAAAACAGTTCCTGAGTCAGTCTGATGAGGGTCGTATGTAGCATATGACCGTTAGGATTTGAAATTTTAAGATCTAAAATGATACATTATAAATGTTGCTGTATTTAGTATGCAGTTATACTTGTTATGACCATTTGCCTTTATTTCAGAATACATTTTGTCTGATTATATATAGACTTACTGTAGCATAAAGCAACTTTATATTAGTGTGAAGTTATTAGTGTGAAGTTAATTTGTGGTAAATTATTTAATAATCTATCCCTTCTAAAGGAAACAAAATTATATTTTTGTCTGACCCAGACTTGAGTTAGAAGTACTGTTCTGAATTTTATAAATCTAATCATAAGGGAAATGGTCAGTCCAAAATTGAAAGATTCTGCTTCAAGACACTGAGCTAGAAAGTTGGATATGCTAAAGTGTGGAAGCAGGATAGAGTGAGCATTCCTTGCTGTGGGTAACTGCAGCAAACGGTCTTTAGCTTCATTACGAAGATTGCTTCTTTCTTGCTGCAGAGTAACGGTATGTATTCTCTCTCACTGCAGCTCCCAGTGCTCTGTGTCTTAAAAAATCATTTAAAGCCTATAGCTTGCTTCGGGGAGTTAGTACAGGGGTTAAGGAAGGCTTTGCCGGAAGAAACATTGTTAATCATGAGACTTATTACTTGCACATAGTATGGTAGCCTCTTTAATGTATAATGGTCCTATCGAATACAAAACTTTATTTAATAAAATTATTAAATTACCCAAATAACTGTTAAACGCATGACAGATGGATCTGTTTTACGGTACTGTGTTTGACAGTTACATATTTAGTAAACATTTAATTGACTTTAATGGTGAAATGTTCAAAATGCTCTAACCCTTGCTACAGAGTATTTCTCTGCAGCAAATCAGGTATTGTGTGTGTTTTTTTTCCACCTGTAGCTCTATTAGGCCCGGTCCAAAGCCTTCTAGCAGAGGGGATTGATTCCTGTCAGGGAAGGAATGACAGGAATGCTGCCAAGACATCGGAAGGATTTTTGACCAAGGTTTTCAAAAGCTCAGTGTCACATCTGCCATTTGATCCAGGAGGGATTTTGGATGCAGAGTCTGGCGTTTATTGTCCTTTGTATGGCTGTTTGTCTTCGTCTCTTCTAGAAATGAGCAGTGTTCACACTAGTTTTTAAATGGTTGAGTGGATTATATAATTTTAAATAACCATGTTAAATTAACATTCCCATTAACTTTTAATCATAAAATAGTGTGGACACAGCATGTCTTCTAATTGGTGATTAACCCCTTAAAATTAATGATACACACTCATGTAGGAAGAATTTGCATTTAATTCTTAAAAATTGATTTTTGTTTTGTTAACTGGGTGTTAAGCAATAAGTATTATTCTAGCACAATATATCTAAGGGGTTAATCCACTTGAAACACAAAAATGGGTGCAAAAATCCACACTCTAAATTTAGTAAAAATTTCCTACTTATAGCTCTAATTTGTTTTTAACTTGCAGTAGATATTTTGACATCTTTAAATTTGTCTCATTGATTACAATTTCTAAAGTCCTGAATACTCACATACAGAAAGAAATTTTTTCTTACATATTGGAGGAAACAATGTTATGAATTAACATTAGATATTTAGGAAATTTTAGGAGGAAATCTTACCTTTTGCATTCTAGCTTTAGCAAATAATAAGGGACATGGAAAGAGGTCCTTGAGCATGTTCTGTAAGCTTTGGGAAGTGGAAATGCTTTTCTTCCTTCCTTCCTTCCTTCCTTCCTTCCTTCCTTCCTTCCTTCCTTCCTTCCTTCCTTTCTTTCTTCCTTTCTTTCTT